>BLSH010113730.1:69015-79881 GCA_018402905.1 Glandirana rugosa | reverse complement strand
GGTTGCACAAGTGTGAAAGCGGCCTTAGCCCAGTTTCACATTGGTGCGATGCAGGAACCAGCACGATTTCAGCACCTGCATCGCACCTCTCCCACAGGTAGTTCACACTGCCTTCTGTGAACCGCTGCGGGTGTCAATACAATATTAATGACACCCCCAAATTGGTTCATATAGATTGCAGTGCTAACTGTGGATTCCGATAGGAATCGGATAGCATGAGTGAGAATACCCGTGCGATCCGATTCTGGTGCGGGAAAAAAAAAGTCCCTGCACTGCTATAGCTGCAAAGGGTTGGCTAAATCAAATTTGAACCCTACAGACTAAGACTGGGATGCTATTAAAGTTCATGGAGTTTAAAGGCAGGCATTCCAATACTTTTGGCAAGATTGCAGATTGTGCAAGAGTTATGTTTAACAACACAGGAAGAGCTGACAACCTTTCTACAGGACATGGCATCTTTGGGAGCTGAACCTATGAACCCCTGGTTGGCTCAGCAGAAGTGCTAAGCCCTTAGCCACATTCATGGAGCATCCATTGCTGTGATGTCAAACAGTCCTAAGTCTCGGGGGTGCAGTAAATGAACCAATGTAGATGTACTGTGGAAGGCTGGATAACCATTGAACAACCTATTTCTGGCATATGCCATCTGTTTTGAAGATTTGTTATGGCTCAGTACTGTGAGCATTCTGCTATAGAACATCTCTCATTTTGGGGCATTGGCCTTGGTAAGAAGCTGCAATTATTGCTGGATGGGGAATGTTAAGGTGGATTATAGTCCTTGCCCACAGAAAACATATGACACAATTTGCAATAGTGGTGGAAACCTCCTACTCATAAATACTATATTTAGACATAATTTTGGTAAGGGCATGAGTTATGAGAACAGAAAACCTCTCTACATGAAATTATATGCTCAGGATGCAAACCCAGAACCTATATGTTCCTAGGTAGAAGCGTTAAGCTGTTTAGCCACCAATCTGCCGAGTGTGCAATCCTCCTACACATAAATACACATATACTGCATTTCTTTGCACATATAGGTGTTGGAATTACATTAGTCTGGAGTTTATTCTGTGCTATTTGGTGGTGCTTGGAGTGTAGAACAGTGATGTTATTGCAACAGCAATGGTATTGTTTGTGGTTTGTGAAGATACCTATGTGAAGTTTGGGAAAAGAATTTAATGAGATGGACAGCAACATGAGAGAGACAGAGAAATAATATTTTAACAAAACATGAGAAGGTTAAACATTCTAACATTCTTAAAAACAAATTAGATTATGAAATAGCAACATTGTTGCAGGGACAATTTGTTTGAGAGAAAGATACATTTCATCTCAACATGAAAAGGATTTCTTTAGGGAAGTTGCAATTTTACAATTAGAATCAATGGCTGGAACTTGCATTGGGCTATATAGTGTGAATTTGCCTTCTCAAGAAGGCATATTAGCCAATGCAAATTTGTGAATTTAATATAGCGCCCTCAAAAAAAGGCATGGGAGTTAAAATGAGGGAATGTTCTTGTCTGAGCATGCTCAGTTGTGCGGATGAATAGTCAGGAAACAAGATACTAAATTTTTAGGAATCATTTAGGTGATCATATCATGCCCTAAACATTATTTCCATGTGCAATTCCTTTGCTTCTACCACGACTAGTTTTTTAGTCAGTCACTGTTGTTTGGACGTTATAGTGAATTTGATTCTGGGAGTATTTTTTCCCTCAGGGCTTTAGTGAACTCAATTTTCATGCTAATTAGCGTGAATTTGCGATTCTGCGCGTTAAAATTTGCGCGAAGGCAGAATCACGCTATAGTAAATGACCCCCTATATGTCTAATTGATTTGTATGTTGGTGTTATGCCTTATTTAAAGTCACATGGGCAAACAAATAATGCTGTGTACCTGTTAAACAGCAATAGATGCAATTTAGTATGTGCATCAGATCACAACAATTTTTTTTGGATAGAGATGGCACATATACTGTACGTACAGAGGGGACAGAGATGACATAAAGAGGTGACATAGATGACACATTCATACAGAGGGAAAAAAAGCTGATGACACACAGAGGGACAGAGCTGAACCAAAGAAAATATGGATGGGATTTTAAAGGCACCAAGAGAAAATTGCAACAAGAAGAAATGGAACAAATGTTTTTAATACATGATGTTTAAAAACAAATACATGTTAGAATGTTTATCTCTCATATACAGTATCTCACAAAAGTGAGTTCACCCCTCACAATTTTGTAAATATTTTATTATATCTTTTCATATGACAACACTGAAGAAATGACACTTTGCTACAATATAAAGTAGTGAGTGTACAGCTTGTATAAAACAGTGTAAATTTGCTGTCCCCTCAAAAGAACTCAACAGACAGGCATTAATGTCTAATCCACTGGCAACAAAAGGTGAGTACACCCCTCAGTGAAAATGTCCAAATTGGGTCCAAAGTGTTAATATTTTGTGTGTCCATCATTATTTTCCAGCACTGCCTTAACCCTCTTGGGCATGGAGTTCACCAGAGCTTCACAGGTTGCCACTGGAGACCTCTTCTGCTCCTCCATGATGTTAGAGACCTTGCACTCCTCCACCTTCCATCTGAGGATGCCCCACAGATGCTCAATAGGGTTTAGGTCTGGAGACATGCTTGGTCAGTCCATCACCTTTACCCTCAGCTTCTTTAGCAAGGCAGTGGTCATCTTGGAGGTGGGTTTGGGGTCGCTATCATGTTGGAGTACTGCCCTGCAGCCCAGTCTCCAAAGGGAGGTGGTCATGCTCTGTTCAGTATGTCACAGTATGTTGGAGTTCATGGTTCCCTCAATAAACTGTAGCTCCCCAGTGCCAGCAGCACTCATGCAGCCCCAGACCATGACACTCCCACCACCATGCTTGACTGTAGGCAAGACACACTTGTCTTTGTACTCCTCACGTGGTTGCCACCACACATGCTTGACACCATCTGAACCAAATAAGTTTATCTTGGTCTCATCAGACCTCAGGACATGGTTCCAGTAATCCATGTCCTTAGTCTGTTTGTCTTCAACATCATCTTTAAATGAGGCTTCCTTCTGGGATGACAGCTATGCAGACCAATTTGATGCAGTTTGTGGCATATGGTCTGAGCACTGCCAGGTTGACCCTCCACCCCTTCAACCTCTGTAGTAATGCTGGCAGTACTCATATGTCTTTTTCCCAAAGACAACCTTTGAATATGATGCTGAGCATGTGCACTCAACTTCTTTGGTTGACCATGGCGATGCCTGTTCTGAGTGGAACCTGTCCTGTTAAACTACTGTTTGGTCTTGGCCACCATGCTGCAGCTCAGTTTCAGGGTCTTGGCAATCTTCTTATAGACTAGGCCATATTTATGTAGAGCAACATTTTTTTTCAGATCCTCAGAGAGTTCTTTGCCATGAGGTGCCATGCTGAACTTCCAGTGACCTATATGAGAGAGTGAGAGACGATAACACCAAATGTAACACACCTGCTCCCCATTCACACCTGAACCCTGGTAATACTAATGAGTCACATGACACCAGGGAGGAAAAATGGCTAACTGGGCCCAATTTGGACATTTTCACTTAGGGGTGTACTCACTTTTGTTGCCAGCATTTAGACATTAATGACTGTGTGTTGAGTTATTTTGAGGGGACAGCAAATTTACACTGTTATACAAGCTGTACACTCACTATTTTACATTGTAGCAAAGTGTTGTCACATGAAAAGATATAATAAAATATTTACAAAAATGTGAGGGATGTACTCACTTTTGTGAGATACTGTAGATATATTGTGACATTTGCGAGTCGATATCTGTTTCCTCGCATGCGTTCACTTGGAAGGGACTAGAGCGGAGTTTGGCCCAGTTTTTACCAGCCATCATGGCAGAGCTGGTTCCGGCCTGGCGTTTCTGGTCCACTCAAATCCTCCACCAGGTGCTTTAAATGACCAGGAAGAGAGCAAGGGTTTGCTCTGGCCTGGGACTCAGAAACACTATTCTGAGAGAGCTACACATTTATAACTGGTTGCTCAAGTTCTCTAAAAAAAGTTTGCATTTACTTTTGTTTTGGGGGTGTCTGGGATGAGCCCGGCACCGTATAGTGAGGTGAACTGTTCTGTATAGTTTAGCGCCGGATGGCAAGGATTTGTTTTCTATTTTGTTTGTTTTTATGACTTGCAACCTTTGCTAAATAAAACCTGGCAGCCCGTCAGAAGAAGCTACCTTTTTCCCAGGAAAGGTGATCCCACACGTGATGGACTCAGCGGTTAACTTTCCAAAATGGAGGATATCTTGAAGGCCCCGCTACAGGGGACTGCAGCGCAGCAGAAGACCAAACTCCAGGTCGCACAAGCCACTGCAGCGCAGTGGGAGGAGAGTCGCCGACAGCTTGAAGCCCAGCAGGAGATCAACCGCCAGCTGATGGAGGCTCTGGCGTAGTTAAAAAAGGGGCCCATGCCTCCCATGGCAGTGGAACCAAATTTGGTATGCATCTCTTACCACTTGCAGAAGATGACACCTGCGGATGACATGGAAGCGAACCTCACGACTTTTGAAAGAGTCGGTCTTCGCAAAGGATTGCCAAAAGAACAGTGCGTGGGACTGTTAGCACCATTCTTGACAGGTGAACCCAAAATACCTATTTGCAACCAGATAAGGCCCAGGACTATGAGACTCTAAAGTCAGAGATATTTGCACAGCTAGGGGTCACCATGGCAGTCTGGGCCCAACGGGTGCATCAGTGGAATTATCGCAGCAACAAGCCATCCCGCTCCCAAATGTTTGACCTGGTCCATCTTACAAATAAGTGGTTGCAGCTGGAAACCTGGCCAGGCCCCCAGATTGTGGAGTGTGTATTCATGGACTGGTATCTCCGTGCGCTCCCTGCATCTTTGAGGAAATGGGTCAGGCATAGGGACCCCAAAAATGCAAGCAAACTGGTGGACCTTGTGAAGAGATACACGGCTGCTGAGGACTTGCTGAACCCGGCTGCTCCCGCTTCGGCGTGTCAAGGGGTGAAAGGTTCCCCAGCGGATCCGGTAAGACTGTCCCAGCCCTCAAGGGCATGGGGAAAACTGATAAGACTGCTGTGTTGACTAATGAGACTCTGGACCCTAGACCTGGAGACTGGCCAAAGAAGTCAGGAAGGTCTTTGAGGCCCATAAGAGGATTAGGTATAGATCACATACAGTGCTACCGATGCCATGCATTGAGCCATATTGCTGCCAATTGTCCCCTGAATGATGGACCTATGCAATGTGATTATACTCATGTGAATAGATGCCTTTCTCTTTTTCCACATGTCACATGTATGGCATCATGTTCAGGTTGCATGGAAATACAAATGCGTATGCTTTTTGTTGATGGGAAGCCAGTCACTGCACTGCTTGGTTCTGGTAGTGTTGTGTCACTAGTCAAAAAGTATTTTTGTAAATCTTGCAAAACTGCACCCAGCACTGTCAGGGTTGTTTGCATTCATGGTGACACCTAGGATTACCAGACGGCAGTGGTTGGCACCCCCTGGGGCAGGGTGACACATTCAGTGGGGGTAGTACCCTCGCTGCTTCATGAATCCCTAGTAGGGAGAGACTTCCCCATTTCTGGCAGCTATGAGAAAGCAGGGGACGTCTGGTGGATAGAGCTCCCCCCGCTGGGGAAGCATGGGAACTCACCCTAGACCCCTTTGATTGCCCAGGTGAAAGGGAAACTGGTGGCATGACCGAGGATACGGGAGACCCTTTTCCTTTCCTGGTAATGGCTGGGGATCAGGAGGAGTTGTAAGCCAGTCCCCAGCCTGAGGTTAACCACTTGCCGACCGCCCGCTGTGGCTTGATGGAGTCAAGGTGGTTCGTTATCACAAACCACCAGGTGACGACGGCCGCGATCACGCGATTTGAGCGCGCACACGTGTTCACGGCGTGAGCACTACAGTGTGATTCGATACAGGACTGATCACTCTACAGGGCCAGGCCAATGATATTTGGCCTGGCCCTTCCGATCGGTCCTAGCCAATTACATTGCACCTCTGCCCCTGTAATGTAAACAGAGGCAGAGGAAGTGAGCTCATCTTCCTCCCTTAGGCCCTTTTTGGTTTCGGCGAGGAAAAGAGAGCTTCTAAAAGTGAGTTGCACAACACTACACTGACACCAGGATGGTTAGGCACACTTTTAATCCTTTGATCACCCCCCTAGTTAACCCCTTCAGTGCTGCCATCCCCTGTCACAGTGCAGTGATCTGATTTTTACTGATCGCTGTACTTGTGACACTAAATCAGTGTTAGGGTAGGTAGCATTAGGCCTAGGTAGGAGTAAATAACCCCCTTGTCCCCCCCAATAAAGTTTTTAACCCCTTGATTGCCCCCTGTCACCTGTCATCACTGTGTGTGTAAGTGTCACGGGTGACGCTAGCTAGCTAGATAGTTTTTTTCCCCATCAGATTACCCGCCGTATATTATTTTATATACTTTTTATAGGTTTTAACCCCCCGATCACCTGGCAGTGACCCCAGTTAAGTTTTAGTGTGCATTAGGGTCAGCGTAAACACCAGGCAGGGCCAGTTAGTTAGGTACTCTGACACGCATACACACACATTAGATAGGTGTTAGATACTATTGTAGTATCTGATCAGATCAATATGTGCGATCTGATCTGATATATTAGCGTCCCCACTAGATTAGTGTTCTAAAATATGCGGCGTTAGTGGGATCAGCCCAGATACCTGCTAGCACCTGCGTTTAGCCCCTCTGCCCAGCCCAGCCCTGCCCACCCAAGTGCAGGATCAATAGATTGCTGACACTTACCAAACACAGAACACATATCTGCAGCAGATCACGGCAGATCCCTGTGAAATCTGACAGTGAATTTGGTAGCGTTTTAAACAGGCTCTGACAACCAGGTGCGCTTTTTTGCCTGTGAGTCACGCTAGTGCACGTATCAAATTTAGAAAGTCCAAAATGTCCAATCGCACGTACACTAGCAAAGAGGCCTGCACTATGCATAGTGCATAGGCCTGCACCATGCCTGTCAGAATCAGGCTCAGCATATGAACCGGTAGACAACAGCGGCACCCTGTCAGATAGCTCTGACGATGGAGTTGTGGTCCCTGCTACGGTCAGGCATACCAGATTCCGTTCTGCTGTCGCTGAGGTACATGAACTGCAGGGCTCTCGTATGGAGCAGAGAGCCAGTACTAGCGCTGCTACTCCTTCTGGGGAATTGGCTAGCACGAGTAACATTCTGCAGCCACAAAGAAGAAGGCAAACACAGGCACGCATAACCCACAGTGCTCTTCCCGCTGAATTTGCTAACCCTGATTGGCAACCCCCCACTGATTCAGCGCCCATACTTCCCCCATTCACTGGCCAACCCAGAATCACGGTGAATACAGTTGATTTTCCGGCCATAGATTTTTATTCGCTGTATTTCATGGAAGATCTCTATAGATCTATAGTGGACCAAAGCAATTTATATGCTGGTCAATTCATCGCCGCTAATCCCATTTGACACTTGCCAGAGACTGGAAACCAATCACAGTTCCAGAATTTAAGACCTTTCTGGGCCTTTCTTTCCTCATGGGCATAACGAAAAAAAACTGAGTTGCGGTCATATTGGTCCACTGACCCAATTCACCATATGCCCATGTTCTCTGCTTGCATGTCCAGGGCACGATACGAGCAGATTTTGCAGTTCATGCACTTCAGTGACATGGGGTGACCCTGAATTTGACTGGCTCTACAAAATTCGGCCCCTCATAAACCACTTCAACACCAAGTTCGCTGCACTTTTTATTCCCAACCAAGTTGTGTTGCGTGGACGAGCCCCTGGTTAAATTTTCTTGCCGTCTTGCTTTCAAACAGTACTTCCCCAGCAAGCATGTCAGATATGGGGTCAAGATGTATAGGCTCTGTGACAGGGCCACAGGCTATACATGTAGCTGCATGGTTTATGAGGGCAAAGATAGTCACAAAGAGCTGGAAGGATGCCCAGGCTACCAGGGAGCGCTGGCAAGATTGTGTGGCACTTGGTGTCACCGTTATTCGGAAAGGGGTACCACTTGTACACGGACAATTATTACATGAGCGTGCCACTTTTTAGTCACTTATTTGATCACCAAATTGGCGCATGTGGCACGGTGTGACCTAATCTCTGGGGCTTCCCCCAACGGCTTGTAAATTCCGTCTTAGACAGGGGGAGAGAGCCTGCTTGAAGTGTAATAATTTGCTCATGATGAAGTGGAGGGACAATCGGAATGTTTTCGTTCTGACCTCCCTTCATACAGATGCGACTGTCCAAATTCCTACGGCGACTGGTATTTTGGAGAAACCCCTCTGTGTCCATGATTATAACCTAGATATGGGAGGGGTGGACCTCAACGACCAGTTATTGGCACTGTACCTAATTACCCGTAAGACTAGACACTGGTACAGAAAAGTGTCTATATACCTTTTTTAGTTGGCTTTGCTGAATGCTCATGTCTTATACAGAGCGTCAGGACGGACGGGATCCTTGCATGATCCTTGCATGGGAGTAACTTTCCACGAGTCCTCCGTGGTACCCCAGGCCACAGAACACCCCAAAAGAGATGTCGGGTCTGCAGACGACGCGGATACAGGCCTGACACCCACACTTATTGTTCCACTTGTCCTGACCAGCCTGGTCTCTGCATTGGAGACTGTTTTGAACGCCACCACACATTAGTGAATTATTAGCGTAAGGTTCAGCAGACACAGTGATAGGCACACTTACATAGGGTCTCCAAAGATGCCAGTGCATTTTGAGAGACCAAAACCTGAAACCAGTTACAGTTTGTAGTTACAAAAAAAAGGCTTACCAAAAAAAACCAAAAAAATAAAAAATGTTAAAAAAAACAAAAATATATAAAATAAAAAAGCCAAAAACAGTTGTATGTTTCTTTTTTTTCTCTCTCTCTCTCTTGTTTTCTCTCTAATCTCTCTCTATTCTCTCTCTATTGTTAATATTTTTTATGCATACCTGTAATGGTTTGTTACTGTTTTTATCATGTTTTTTTTGCAGGTATGTAATTTTTTTTATGTTACTACTTACAGTACCTCTAATGTTTTATTGTATGTTACTGTGTTTTATTAATTGTTTATTCGTTTTCAGGTACGCCATTCAGCTGCAGCACTGATTTATTAATGGTGACAGCAAAAGCGTTTGCTCCCACCATTCATAAAGCAGCAACTCCAGCACCGTTGGGGGTGATTTCACCACCACAGTTAAAAAAAGAGCAAATATATCGGAGCATAGGGGCAGTGGATGGAAATTGGGGTGGATTGCCCCTATGCTCCAGTATATTTTTTTTAAAAAGGGGCTATGCCCCCCATTAGAACTGGGTGGATGAAGGGAGGTATTCTTTTTTTTTCATTTAACCCACAGGCTGCATGAATAAAAAGAACATTACAATATATGCCCAACAACGACCAGCGACATACTAGTATGTTGCTGGTCTTCTCAGGCTCTCCTGTCCCACCGGGGAACGCGAGAATGCAGCTAGTGGTTCCGCCAGCTGACCATAGAGCTGATTGAAGACTAGAATGGCTCCAATCATCTCTATGGCCTAATAAACTGGAGGCTATGAGCATTTTGTGACTTCAGTTTCGCCTGATATAAACAGCGCCATTGGGAAATTGGGGAAGCATCTTATCACACCAATTTTGGTGTGGTCAGATGCTTTAAGGGCTGGGGAAAGATCTAGAGTCTAGTAGACCCCAAATTTAAAAAAAAAATATGTGACAATACCTATTTTTATCATAGGGGATATTTAAAATCCCTGTGATAAAAATAAAAATGATAAAAAAAAAGATGAAAGGGACAGTGTAAAAATAAAATAAAAAGCAAAATGAATAATTAAAAAATGCACCCCTGCCCCCCGTGCCACGCAGAGGTGGATGCAAGCGTCAGTCTTGTGTCGTATCTAAACAACAATTGCATGTGAGGTATCACCATGAACGTCAGATCAAGGGCAGTAATTCTAGCAGTAGACCTCCTCTGCAGATCTAAAGTGGTAACCTGTAAAGGCTTTTAAAGGCTTTTAAAAATGTATATAGCTTGTCGCCGCTTTTGCGGGTGTGCGTCATTTTTAAAGCATGTCATGTTTGGTGTCTATGCACTTGAAATGAGATCATCTTTTATATTTCACCAAACATTGTGGCAAAATAGTATGTTTTTGTGCATTAAAATTCAAAAAAGTGTTTTTTCCCCCAAAAATTGCATTTGAAAAATCGCTGTGCAAATACTTTGTGAAAAAAAAATTGCAACACCTACTATTTTAATCTGTAGGGCCTCTGCTTTAAAAACATATATATAATGTTTGGGGGTTCAAAGTAATTTTCTAGGAAAAATAGATTTTTTCATGTAAACAAAAAGTCTCAGAAAAGACTTGGTGGTTCAAGTGGTTAGAAAAGTGGGTGATGTTGGGTAGAGTTGAGCGAACCTCTGGAAGTTCGGGTTCTGCTGGTCCGTCCGAACTTCGGGACAAAGTCCGGGTCCGGGTCCGGACGGAACCCGAACGATCGCACGGACAGGCACGCTAGCAAGCCCAAGGCAGGCCTGGGCCTGGGCCTGAAACAGGGCTTCAAGCCTGCCTGGTCGTCTTGGGCTTGAAGGTCTCCAAGCGAGTTGAGATGGGTTGTAGTGGGTGAAAAGATTGGTGAACTTGGTGGTTCAGAAAAGACTCTGAAAAACAAATGTACTTTTTTAGATAAAAAGGATCTTTTAATGAAACTTGGGGGTTTGTAATATATATACAAAAATTTCGTCTCCGGGATGTCTAATTTTATCATCCACAACGTTAAAAAAAAAGTGTTTCATAAACGTGTCGCTAAAAAGTTTACGTTAAAAACCCCCT
>BLSH010113730.1:42117-53494 GCA_018402905.1 Glandirana rugosa | reverse complement strand
ACTATAATGCTGCACTCCTAGACCAACTGAGAGCGTGGGCTCATCAGGCGCCTGAAGCCCAGTGGGTTGGATTAGAAAAGTTTTTGATCCAAGGCAGGAATCTAAAAAGTCTATTACTAGCGAAGCTTCTGAATGTACCGCTTCTCATTCCTAAACATCCAGCTATTGTTGCCTCCCTACAAGCATGGAGTTACATTCACAAAATAGAATCAGAGACCTTTGAAATCCAAGTAAAAGATCTACCACTATCCACCTTTGAATTTCTAATCCCTGACCTTTCGGTCAAACACTGGGAGAATAGGGGATACTCAACCCTTGGTGAAATCCCCGATGCCAGCAGGTTATTGGAAGGCCTCCAGAAAACCCAAATCCTACACCTCATTAGCTCCCTTAAATCTAAATCTATTAAGGTCAACAAATACATGTGGGATTATATTCACTCAGACCCCAGCCAAAAAAAGGGTATATCCTATCTATATCTCCTACTACAACCCAAAGACTCGATAAAACAAGAAACCTCCATTAAAAAATGGGAACAGGACTTAGGTATTTCCTTCCCAGAAGAAGATTGGCTTAGGGCAATTAAAACCAGCACCTCAGCCACCCATTGCGTAGCCCATTGGGAAAACACTTACAAAGTTCTTTATAGATGGTATCTCACTCCCGTTAGATTATCCAATATATACGACAATACCGACCCAAATTGCTGGCGCAACTGCGGCCAGAAAGGCAATCTGATGCACATTCTTTGGCAGTGTAAGTCCATTACAAGCTTCTGGAGGTCCATCTTCCAGCTGATTTCAGCAATCTCAGGAAGAATAACTGAACCCTCCCCTGAAGTAGCTTTATTAGGTATAAAATTAGACACATTTCCAGCACAAAGCAGAGTTATAGTAGCACATCTGCTAACTGCAGCCAGGATGACTATCATGCAACATTGGAAATCTGACACCGCACCGTCAATATCTGAAGTAATTACAAAGGTCAATTCCAATTGTACATTTGAACACATTTTTGCTTGTGCTAACGGTAACCAATTAGCGTTTAATCACAGCTGGGACAAATGGATAACTAGGTCAAACCTAAATAGATCTTTTAACTGAACGCAACCGTGCAAGGTTATACCACCAATGAGATATATGAAGTGTACGTCTTCCCCTTCTCCCTTCTTTACTTTCTCCCCTCCCCCCCTACCCTTACCTTTCTTCTCGCTCTTTGAAGTTTACCTCTGATACTGGCAGCACTGTGGCCTGGACCTTCATAATTCCAGACCTTCTGTTCATAAATCCATATGTATGAAAGGTAGCTCCTGTATTGTACGCTCAACCTGAACTCCATACATATTAAAATTAGAGGGAGGACCAGATGCGCCTAGGGATAGATCTCCTGTCACAGTATGTTCCTAATTGGGGTGACAGGATGAAGCCCCCGGGTACTGGCCCCGAGGTATCACATTAAGAATACATCTAGATGGTGGAGATATACGAGTTAGTTTTCGTTAACTAAAAGTGGAACGGAATGTATAGTAATCATTAATATGAAGTGTCATGTTGCTATGTTGTCAATACCTTATGTATCAGAGAGAACACCAAGATTGTAAACTGTTGTACTACCTACTGTTTATATTTCGACTTCAAAACCAATAAAGAAGTAAAGTTTAAAAAAAAAAAAAAAAAAAAAAAAAAAAAAAAAGCAGGATGTCGTCAGCAAACAGCCCACATTTATGGGATTGAAGGCCACATGACACTCCCTGAATGTCTTCGTTGTGTCGTATTGCTACCGCTAGAGTCTTGATTGCTATCGCAAATATCAAGGGGGACAAGGGGCAGCCCTGCCTGGTGCCCCTTGCTATCCGGATAGGATCCGAGTAAAGCCCCTGGAGGCATATCTTGGCTGTTGGAGATGAGTAAAGGGCCTGAACTATATTAATAAAAGAAGTGCCAAAACCCCAGCGTTTCAGGAGAGAGAAAATGTAGGGCCATGTCACCGAATCAAAAGCTTTATGTAGGTCTAGCGAGAGGAGCATTCCTCTTTGTTTAGGGCCCCCATCCCAATTATAATGGAGTAGGGAAATTATGCCTATAGCTCTTCTGATTTGGTCTGGCCCTTGCCTGCCGGGAATGAAGCCCACCTGCTCCTTATGTATAAATATATTGCTTAGGATCTTGATCATAATTTTAACATCATAGGTCTATAATTCTCCACCTCTTCTGGATTGTATCTGGTTTCGGGATGATGATTATGAAGGCTGTATTAAGCTGGGGGTCTAGTGGGGTTCCTGAGAATTTGGAGTTAAAGAAGTTAGTTAAGTGGGGGACCAACGTTTCTTTGAAGGTTTTGTAGTAAAAATTTGAAAAGCCATCTGGGCCCGGGGCCGAGCTTTTCTTGAGATTTTTTTATGGCTTCCAAGACTTCCTCCTCTGAGAAGGCTGCCTCTAGGCAATTCTTATGTTCCACTGAGAGTGTGGGTACGGGTAGGTTGGCTAGATAATTAACAATTGAAGAATCCTGTTGATTCGTGGTGGGACTGTATAGCTTAGCGTAAAAATCGTAAAAGGCCTTAATGATCTTATCCGGGTCTGCAGTGGGGTGAGACCCTTTTACTTTTATCTTTGGAATGGAGAACGTTCTATGTCTGGGTGACAATTTCGCAGCTAGTAAAGACCCAATTTTATCTTTATGCGAATAGAATTTTGCTCCAGTCCAGCGGAGATGTTTTTCCGTCTTTGTAGTGAGCGCCAGGTTAAGTGCTAATTTGGCTGCATTCAATTGTGTGAGAGATGCCTCCGTGGGGCTTTTCTTATGAGCTGCTTTAAGAGAATTGAAGGATGTATCTAGACGTTCAATATCAATTTGTCTTTCCTTCTTGGTTTGGGAGGATATTTGGATGAATTTGCCTCTAATGGTTGCTTTGTGGGCTGCCCATATGGTCTCTGGGGACACATCTACTGAGGTATTGAGAAGGAAGCATTCCTTTAGAGTTTTTTGGATTTCGGAAACCCTAATGGGATCGTTTATGAGGGATTCATTGAGGCGCCAGTGAGGTACAGCGGATCTGGGAAATGAGCGGCTAAAATTTAAGAGCACAATTGAGTGATCTGACCATACTGGGTCAATTATTAGGGAGCTCACCATTGAGGGAATGAGTTTTGGGGGTAACAGGATGTGATCAATCCTAGCGTACGAATTTGTCTCTAATGGTTGCTTTGTGGGCTGCCCATATGGTCTCTGGGGACACATCTACTGAGATATTGAGAAGGAAGTATTCCTTTAGAGCTTTTTGGATTTCGGAAACCCTAATGGGATCGTTTATGAGGGATTCATTGAGGCGCCAGTGAGGTACAGCGGATCTGGGAAATGAGCGGCTAAAATTTAAGAGCACAATTGAGTGATCTGACCATACTGGGTCAATTATTAGGGAGCTCACCATTGAGGGAATGAGTTTTGGGGGTAACAGGATGTGATCAATCCTAGCGTACGTTTAGTGAGGACTTGAGAAATGTGTATAATCTTGCTTGCTAGGATTCAATTCTCTGCAAATATCTATCAGCCCTTGTGCGTTAATGAGTTTTGCAATCTTTAGACTGCCTCTAGTAGGTCGTAGGAGTCTATCTGAGGGTGGTCGGGATCTGTCCCATACTTGGTCAAAAGCCATGTTTGAGTCTCCCCCGAGTATTATTTCCCCTTCCAAGAGGGGATTCAAGGCTTTGAAGAGGGATTGGAAAAAGTTAACTTGCCCCTTATTTGGAGTATAGTAAGATACGATTGAGTACAATCGGCCTTCTATGATACCTTTGACCAGGATGAACCTGCCATCCGGGTCCTTATGTTCAGAGACAATGGAGAAGTTAGTGTGTTTTGAAAAGATGATAGCAACCCCCTTAGTTTTGTCCTCTGCGTTGGCCAAGTAAAAGGTGGGGTAGTGGGGGTGGAGGAACCTGGGACTGCACCGAGCAGGGAAGTGGGTTTCCTGAAGTAGAAGTACATCTATTTTCAGGGAGCAATAGGTTTCGAACACTTTCCTCCTTTTAACCGGGGAGTTTAGCCCCTGAACATTATGAGTAGCTATTTTTATTACATTTTGTGTTGATTTACGGGGAGCCATGGATAACAAGAGGTGACATGCTCATATCTATACCGCCACTTACCCCCAGGAAGAGTCGGGTATCACACCTCCGATGTGGAGAACAGTTTGCGGGTAACTTGAGAGTAAACTTGGTTTGGGTCTTCGTCCGAGGAATGGCTTGTGGAAGAAAAAAGAGAGGTAAGGAGTAGCAAGAAGAAAGCATTATCAGGAACTAGGATAAGGACAGAAAGTTGTCTGAAGAAAGACAGTGCGGTCTGGACGAGAAAACTCCAGCCAGTCCCCACAAGGTTATTTTGCCTAACCACTGGGGTTGGCTACCTAACTCGCAGTGGCTGAAAAGTAGCGACCACGGGATAGGTGGAGGCGCATAGGAACCACCTCATGCCCCAGCGCCCATTAAATAAAATGCAGAACATGAAAACAGTTAACAAGAATTTAAACAACATATATTGTTCCAAAATTTTCAGAGACCCGTCTCGTCCTCCCCTCCTATGGGAAGGAAGTTTACCCCCAACCCTGTTTACAGGAGTCTGAGACTCATAAGGGCCCCAGAGAGAGAGAAAAAAAATTAAGAAAAAGGATAATAAGATTCAAACTTTTAGTTATCAATAGTAACTGGCACAGGGTAACCTCCCCAAGGGGTCGCCAGTGGGGGGAGCTGGCTACAGGTTAGCCTATTCATAAGAGCAATGTTAATTTCGGCTAGGCCTTAACACAAAAGTCACAATTGTTGTTCAAGTGGGACTCGTGGCTCGTTTCCCAAAGGGATCTTGCCCCTAGCAAGTGAGGGAATGAAAAAGGTTAGATAAGGGCCTACTGGTTAGGCCGATCTTGACTTGAGTTACTAAGGGGGTCTTTGTTCCTTTGCCTTCTTGGACCTCACGGTGTTCCACGTTGGTGAAGCAGGCTTGCTGGTGGATGGCACTTGGATGAGCTTGAAGCAGAGTTCGAGATGTCCATGGCCGATTCTTGGGTAATTAGATGTAGGTTGAAAAGTATTTTCTCTCCATCCGGGAGATTTGTGAAGGAGTGGGTCTGACCCTTCAATGAGAATTTAACTGCAAACGGAAAGGTCCACCAGTACTTAATGTCCTTTTGCGAAAGGACGGTCAGGAGGGGTTTGAGGGCTCTCCTCCATTGGATAGTGGTGGGGGAGAGGTCAGCGAAGACTTGAATTTGATGGCCCCTGCATTTAAGCTGGGGTTTGTGTCTGGATTGTCCCATAACCTCTTCTGTTACTGAATAGAAGTGTGGCTTCACAATGATGTCTCTGGGTGACCCATCTTTTCTTGGGGGGCCAAGGACCCTGTGGGCTCTGTCCAGCTCTAGCCAGTGTTGTGATACATTGGGTATCAAGTCCTTGATCAGCTCTTGGACCATAGCATGGGTGTCGGTGATGGTCTCAGGTAGGCCCCTTACCCCGAAGTTATATCTGCGCGATCGATTCTCCAAGTCATCGATCCTTGCAAGGGCTGTTTCAAGTTGATCCTGGAGAACCTGAATGTGGTCTGAATTCTGATTCGTTCTGGCAACTGTTAAGTCTAATTTGTTTTCTTTTGCCTCCATCCGTGTCCCCAAATTTTGAAAGTCAGATTTCATGTCACCCGTAATTTTGGCCACGGTGTTAGCTAGGCCTCTCTCAAGGACTAGGTCCTGTATTTGGAGGCCGGGGTCTTGGTATAGGTGGCTGGTGGCTGCAGTCCCTGGGGAGATTGATGGGCCTGCTCCTATTGGGGAGAAGGCCTGGTCCTCCATGAAGTGCCCTAATAGGGATTCTGTAGAGGCTGGTGAGGGTATTGCAAAGGTGATTGGCAGGTGTTGGCTGCCCCCTTGAGTGGAGGGGGTGTAGATTAGGTTGGCCAGGGACAATACCTGTTTGGTATCTGTGGAGCCTTCTGCACTGGCCTCGTGTGTCGTGTAGGCCGCAGTGGCCATCTTGGTACACCCAGCTTCGGCTGTTGCGGAGAATTGCGGCCTAAGGTCCCGTCTCACACCCGGATCCGCTATCCGGGTGTGCTGCTAGATGATGTGGGAGAGCTGCCCTTCCACCCGAGGTGGTCCTGGTTGGCTGCTCTGGGCTCTGTAGGCACCGTTGTGCAGAGGTGGTGCGGAGTTCCTGGATTACATGTCCGTCCCGGAGCTTCCACACATGCGCACTCCCTCCACTGTCCTTTGAAGGTCTTTTTTTTTCTTTAAAGCGTGGGAAAGTCTTAAACTGCAGAATTTGTTCTCATATGTTGGTCTATTTATTATTTTTTTAAGCTTCCTCACTACACTGCACTGCATATACCAAGCTAATTTGTTTGTGTTTGAGTGTTGGGACTTTTGGATGTCACTAACTGTTACTAGCTGCTGTATGTATACCAAGACATGGCTGAATCAGAACCTTCACAGACAAATTAGACTGTTGCTGAATTCTTAATTTTCCTCTTTGTTCCAACTCTGGCGACAACTCAGCATTATGATTTTTTTCCATCACTTTCATTGTTGCTGACAATGGGTGAATTCCCCTCTCTGGGACATAGACCACACTAAAAGCCTTTCAGGAGCTGTTTCTGCTCACAAACTAAAAAAAGTCTTGCTTTTAAATCTAGATACACTTTAACCACTTGCAGACCAGCCACTGTACATATACGGCGGCAGGGCGGCTTGATTTGCACAAACCGCCGTACCCGTACAGCGCTCTGTGCATGTGATACTGTGCATACCGCGGGAGCATGCCTGCAGATCCCGCAGGCTTGATGTCCGCCGGTGACTCATGATCACAGTATACAGAGGCAGAACAGGGATCTGCCTATGCAAACAAGGTGGATACCCGTTCTGACAGGGGACATCATGGACATCTGCTGTTCCTAGTGATCGGGAACAGTGATCTCTGTGGTGTCCCTGGCAGCCCAGCCCCCACACAGTGAGAACACACCCAGGGAACACAGTTAACCCCTTGATCGCCCCCTAGTGTTAACCAGTGTCATTGATACATTGATCAGTGCATTTTTTACTTTCAAAGATTTTATTTTAATTTCAGAAAACAAACAGAAAGTTACAATACTGCACAGAGTAATAGAAACAAACTCGGAGTACAGTACAATTTATCATGAGGATTTCTTGACTCTTGAGCTCTCTATACCTCTGCTTATAGTTATTTTTTTAAAAAGGGTAAATCCTCTGAAGAGGCTAAGTAGAAAGACAACCTTGGTAGGCACAACTCCCCGAGCTCCAGGCACCCCACAATGGGAACAAGCTGTGCCCGGAGGGGGAAGTTCCGCTCCACCACATAATACTAAAAAACAAAAAGGTACTCACATCTAGCCCAGTTAGTTATTCCATGAGAAGTATAGGAAGTACACAACCCACTAACTCAGAATCAAAACTCAACTGATATTATGTCCACTGTAGACCGGTGACATCATAAGTAACATTCAACTTAAGTGACAGAAAGAAAGAGAAGATTAGAGGGAAAGAACAGAGAGAGGTAGAGCAGGTAGATAGGAAAGCACCTAATGCTAGTCTGGTTCGGCCGTGACCCGGGGTCTGGTCTGTCCCAGTACAAAGGAGATACCTATGTATGCTGCCCAAAGTTCCCAGATACTCTCAAACCTCCCAGTTGTGTCTGAAAAGTTGCTAGACAGCCTCTCTTGAGACATGACCCAGGAGATTTTCTGACCAAATGAGACCTTAAGTTGTTTCCATGACTTCGCTATGGTAAGCTTTACCACGAGCAACATGAAGTGCACTAACTTCCTATTAAATTTGGAAAGATTTGGAATGTAAGCATTAAGAAGAGCTATCTCAGGGGACCTGAGTTTTGGTCAGTTTCTCAATAATATTAAATATTTTCCTCCAGTATCCTCGGACATTCCCACCAGATGTGTGGCATCATTCCCAATAAGCTAGTTTCAATGGGTTGCGGTACCATCTGGTGACAACCTTAACACTAGCTTCCATAAGAGCTGTATTTAAGATGCCTCGAAAAGCATTAGCAAAACAACCGTGCCAGGTCTCCAAGTCCCATGAAAATTGAAAATCAGCCTCTCAGTGGTTCATATATGAGGCTTTCACCGATGGTGAGGTGAGGGATGTGTAGACTACTGAGATGCCCTGTCACGCACCTGATGGTGGAGTCTGTCTTGTGCAGGAAGCAACCACTCTTACGACCCTGGTTTGGGAACCCCTGATAGAGCAGACAGAGGGTTCCAGAGCACAGAGGGGCACGAGGGCTGGACTGGAACACTGGTGGAAAGATAGGTCCGTCAGAGGCTCGTGCAGGTGTAGAGTAGTGAGGCAGGCTGAAGTCGGCAACTGGCTGGCAAGCGGTACAGAAGGATCAGGCAAAAGGGTTGTCAGGTGCAGGCAGGGTCGTTAACGAGCAGGCAGCGAGGTACACAGGGATCAGGCAGAAGAATGGTCGTGGGCAAGCTGGGGGTTGGTGCAGGCGGAAGTCAATCAAAGGTCAAACAAGCCGGTTCTCAGGAACAGGTCAGGATACAGATTCAAAGGATAGGTAGCTCTCCAGATACACTCCAACGCTGTAGAAAGTACAGCACTTGCTGACAGGAACAGCACCGCCCCCTCTGGAAGTGTGAGGAAACCACAATCAAATGCAAACAAGGTCTCAGGACAGTATTCTTCTAACATTGCCCCCCCCCCAAGGGGCAGCCTCCGGATGCCCAAAGGGGCTCTCTTGGTCGGGTTGCTCCTCAAAAAAGTCCGGATACGTTCAGGATCATGAAGATTGCTCTCCGATTCTCACGAGTTTTATTCGGGCCAAACCCCTTCCATTTTATCAAATACTGTGTGGATCCGGATCTCCTCCGACAGTCCAGACTGGCTTCAACCTCAAACTCCTCCTCTCCATCCACAAGCACTGGTACTGGTGGTCCCTTTTTCCGAACCGGGAATGGATCTGGAGGGACTGGCTTAAGCAGAGATACATGGAACACCGGCTGCACACGTAAGGATGAAGGCAGGACAAGTTCATAAGTCACCCTGTTCACTCTCCTCTTAACGGGAAAAGGCCCAACAAATCTGGGTCCCAATTTTCTTGAGGGACAGGCAACTTTTAGGTTTCTGGTGGCTAACCAGACCAAGTCACCGGGCTTGAGTTCCAACTCTCCCCGTCTCTTCCTGTCGAAAGCCTGTTTGGTGAGCTCTGTGGTCCTGGCAAGTGTGTCCCACAGGATCTGTGTATTTTCCCTGAAAAAATTCAAGGTGTCTTGTACCGCTGGTACTGTACCTTCAATAGCCAAGCCAGGTAGAAAAGTCGGGTGGAATCCATAATTCGCCCAGAATGGGGACTGTTTGGTGGCTGAGTGAACAGTATTATTGAAGGCAAATTCAGCTAGAGGTAATAGGGAGGCCCAGTCGTTGTGAGAGAATGATAAGAAGCACCACAGATACTGTTCCAGTGTCTGATTTGTTCTCTCAGTTTGGCCATTTGTCTGAGGGTGGTAGGCCAAAGACAGGGATAATTCAATTTCTAGTGCTGAACACAGGGATCTCCAGAATCTGGAGGTAAACTGAACCCCACGATCCGACACGATGCTCAGGGGTATTCCGTGTAGTCGGACGATCTCCCGGATGAAAACTTCCGCTGTATCTGCAGCCGTAGGTGTCCCCTTCATAGGCAAGAAGTGGGCCATCTTGGTCATGCGATCCACAACCACAAAGATGGTGGTAAAGCGCTTGGATGGAGGTACTTCCACGATAAAGTCCATGGCTATCCGGGTCCATGGACGCTCAGGTACTGGAAGTGGGTTCAAAAGACCCCAAGCCTTGCACTTGTCCGTTTTATTGCGCGCACAAGTGGCACACATGCTCACATACTTCTGGCAGTCTTCTTCTGGCAACAGCCACCAGAAGGAACGTAAGATCAGCTCCAATGTCTTACGCGTTCCAAAATGCCCCACCAACTTGTGGTCGTGGCAAAGTTCCAACACCGCGGGGCGTTGCTCTGCTGGAATGAAAAGCTGCTGACCGTGCCACCAAAGGCCATCCTTCTCCAACAATCTGGGGTCCCGGGAGCCAGTAGAACTAGCCAGGGACCGTCTAATCTGAGCCAAGAGGTCCTCCTGGGACAATAAGAAGTTCCGTGACGGAAAAATAGCGTCTGGGACAGCACAGTTGCCGGAATCGTTAAACATCCTCGAAAGGGCATCAGGTTTGACATTCTTCGACCCGGGCCTGTATGTTAGATGGAAGAGAAACCTCGAAAAGAAAAGTGCCCAAAGAGCTTGACGTGGTTTCAGCCTTTTGGCCGTTCTCAGATACTCGAGGTTTTTGTGATCAGTATATATTAAAATAGGGTGTGTGGCTCCTTCCAACAAGTATCGCCATTCCTTGAGTGCTGCCTTGATGGCCAAAAGCTCTCTATCCCCCACGTCATAATTCCTCTCCGGGGAAGACAGTTTCCGAGAGAAGAATGCGACAGTGTGGAGCAGAGCCTTGGGACCCTGTCTTTGGGAAAGAACTGCCCCCACTGCAATTTCAGAAGTGTCCACCTCCAGGACATAGGGCAGGGCCGAGTCAGGGTGCTTTAGAATAGGTGCTGCTGGGGGCGTGGCTTGGCTATGGAGGAGTGAGGAAGCACGCAGCGGAGCTCTGCAGAGCCGAGGGCTACAAAGACCCCATAACTCGACCAAAACTCCTGATTTTTTCATGCCGGGTGAGCGGAGGAACTCACAGGCACTAAGGGAACCGAGGGGTCCTGAAATCACCCACTACTTTCTCCGGCAACACGCGACCCCAGCACCGGACCCGAGTACCAAGATGGCGCCGCCGCGTGTCACCCAGGGACCCGTCTCCACCAAGAAGGGCGTCCCGGGTGAGACTACATCAGCCGGCTGCAATACTCCTGTACCGAGGGTACCCTCTCCGATTGTATCCCCGGTCCTCCAGGGAGAAGACTCACAGCAGGACCACAGCGGGTCCTTGGCACGTGGTGAGGAGTACTTCAGGGAGCTGACCACCTCTGCCCAGGGACCCACTGTGCGCCGCCGCGGTAGAACCATGAGCCCAGGCCACGACCCCAGCGCACAACGGCCTCTTTCATCACCCACTAAAGTCCTGGGGAGCCAAGGGAATCACGGACACTCAAGGAGGCGAGTGGGCCGTACTTTTTTAGTCCTCAAAACCAGCTCAATACCCCAGAAACATCGGGAGCCGAGACGTCTCGAGGCGACGCACGAAGGAGTGAGGAGGTATCGGTTCGGTGCGGGGGTCGTCGTGGATAAGATTTCGTGGGACTGAGCCGGGACGGGATACAGGACCTCCACCTGTGAAGACTTTAACGTC
>BLSH010113730.1:23638-36812 GCA_018402905.1 Glandirana rugosa | reverse complement strand
GGCCTTTGAACCGGGCCTCCAACACACGCGTTTTCGGGCCCTCAAAGAGAAGGGCGTACAGTACCTCTGCGATTTCCTTAACCCAGACAACGCACCCACACTGCAATGGGACGAGATGAGACTGGGCCCTGCTTTGGATTTTTGGAGTGGACTTCAATTGCGCCACTTTCTTCGCGGGCTGGTCAGGACCCCTGGGATCATACGTCAGCTAACGGACTTTGAACGCATCTGTCACTCCGGGGAACCGGTGCGACATAGCCTATCGGTGATTTACGCCTTACTCATAGACCCGGGGAACGATTACACGCCACCCTATCTCCAGAAATGGGAAGCTGACTTAAACATGCGCCTCTCTGACACTCAGAAAGAGAAAATTCTCCATCTAGCTCATAAATCCTCGATGGCCGTCAGTACTCAGGAAACCGGGTACAAAATCCTTTCGCGTTGGTATAGAGTCCCCTCCCACATACACCGTTTCGCTCCTGCGGTCCCCAACACCTGCTGGAGATGTGGTGGAGCGGAGGGCACAATGCTCCACATTTTCTGGTCATGCTCTAGACTTACAGCTTTCTGGCGGGACGTGGCGGCCACCATCAAACACCTCACGGGAGTGGACGTGGAGGGCAACCCCGCGGCCTGTCTTCTGCACCTCTCACCCCGCCCAGTCGGGAAATACAAAGCCTCACTCACGATTCAGCTGCTGAATGCGGCTAGGGCTTGTGTACCCCTTTGCTGGAGATCGGAGAACCCCCCTTCTAAAGCTATGTGGTTTAGGAAGATCAATGAGCTCCGGAACATGGAGGACCTCACGGCGACCCTATACGGGCGAGAGGAGGTCTTTCGTGAGACTTGGAGACCCTGGAACTATTACGTTTTTACGGATCCCTATCTTGAGGTGATGTCATAGCCCACTTGGGCTGCTACTTTTTGGCCACACGGCTGGGCCCGGGTGGGGGGCGGCGGGGGAAACTCCCTTTCTTTCCCTTTCTCATTTCTTCCCCTCCCACCCCCCCCCCCTTTTTCTTGTCTTTTTCTAACGGGGAGCCCGCTCCCCTTCTTCATGTCCCTTTCTCCTCCACCATGTCATTTTCCTATATACCATTGGTATAGAGATTCACCGGTTATCACATCACCTTCTGTGGTGGAGCATCCCGCTCCAGTCCTTTCATCCCTCTTAAGTTCTCTACATAAAACTCAAAAGTCACTATAAGTTCGAACCCTTTTCTCATTATTGGCGAGACTCAGAGCAGACAATGTAATTGCAAGACAGTGGGGCCCCTTTCCCTGCAGACCAGCTGCATTGGGTTTCTCTCCTAAGGGAGCCCTCAGTTGACCCACTCTAACCCAGTTAACCTTCTCCAACCCCTTTACCGGCATTTATTTAACAGACTGTGTTTTTGTGGTTTGTTTATAATCATTGTCTTCCACCGAGTAACTTCATTGTTATGAAAACTTGAACTGTCTGTATATTTCTTTGACTTTGCAAATAAAGGAATTACAAGAATAGGTGCTGCTGTGAACAGGCCTTTAAGTGTCTGAAAATCTACTTCTGCCTCTGTGGACCACTGAAAGCGGGTGTTCTGTTTTGTGAGCTGCGTGATGGGCGCAATGATGGCCGAGAATCCCTTTATAAATTTTCTATAAAAATTTGCGAAGCCCACGAAACGTTGGACCCCTTTCCTGTCTGACGGTGCCAGCCAGTCAAGGATAGTGGAGACCTTCTGGGGGTCCATTGTAATTCCGGTCACAGAGAGCACTAATCCCAAGAAGTGGATACTGGTTTGTTCGAAAGCGCACTTCTCTGCTTTGGCATAGAGCCCATGCTGTCGAAGATGGCCCAAGACCTTTGTGACATGCACTCTGTGTTCCTCAAGGGAGAATGAGAAGATCAAGATGTCATCTAGGTATATAATCACAAATAAATCCAAGAAGTCCCGAAAGGCATCATTTACGAAGTGCTGAAATGTAGCTGGGGCATTACACAGACCAAAGGGCATGACTAGATACTCGTAATGCCCAAAACGAGTACGGAAGGCGGTCTTCCACTCATCACCTTCTCGGATGCGGACTAGGTTGTAAGCACCCCGTAGATCTAGTTTAGAAATGATGATGGCAGATCCCAGTCTTTGGAACAGTTCAGGAACCAAGGGTAAGGGGTAGCGGTTCTTGACCGTTATCCGGTTTAATTCCCGGTAGTCTATACAGGGTCATAGAGAACGATCCTTCTTCTCTACGAAAAAGATAACTGCTCCTGAGGGGGATGTGGAGGGTCGGATAAATCCTTTTCCTAAATTGTCATCGAGATAGGCCTTGAGGGCCGCCAACTCTAGCTCTGACAGAGGATAAATGCTTCCGAATGGCACCTCCGCTCCGGGTAGCAGCTCGATTGGACAGTAGTACTTTTACTGAACACATCCAGGTATTCATGGAAAATGGACGGTACAGCCAGACGGGTCTCAGGGTCAGAGTCCATGTCCAGACAACCCAATGTGGGCGCAACTTCCTGGACCTGTGTTAGGCAATGCTGCCTGCAGTATGGGGATCGGAACTGGATGGTCCCGGTAGTCCAATCTATGTTGGGACTGAGGGCCTGAAGCCAGGGTAGGCCCAAGATGATGGGCAACAGAGGGGATGTGATCACATCCAACAAAAGGAGTTCCTGGTGGCCATCAGTGGTGGTGGCAGGTAGTGGGACGGTCTCCTGGGTCACCACACCCGACTTAATGGGCGAACCGTCGGCCAGGCGGATGGTGAAATTGTGGGTCTTCGGCCGAAGGGTATTCTGTTGCGAAGCTGCAAAGTTTTTATCCAGGAAGCAGCTACACGCTCCAGAATCAATAATGGCTGCCACTTGGATACTCCTTCCTGGAAGCTGCAGAGACAGAGAGACCACAAGGTGAGACAGGGTGATGAATGCTGGACACATCACAGAAGGAGGCTGGCAAACACTTACTGCGCTTAGCGGGACAGGATCTCACCATGTGACCGGGTTCTCCGCAGTAAAGGCACAGACTCAATGTGAACCTCCGCTGCCTCTCTTCAGGGGTCAGAGACGGGCGTAGGGTCAGATAATGCAAGGCGGAACTAATAGCATAAAGTGGCATCATTCCACGCCGTGTCAGCGCCCCAGCGTCTGAACTCCACTACATAATCCTCCGCAGAGCGGCGGCCCTGCTGAAGGGCGTGCAGTGTGGCCTCTGCTGTGGCTACCTGATGCGGATCTTCATACAATTGGGCCATGGCTTGAAAAAACAGAGCTGCAGAAGATACCTCGGTGGCTCTCTGCTCCCACAAACGGTGGGCCCAGGCCTGGGGCTCTTCCTGCAGTAAGGAGATAATCAACCCCACCTTAGTAGCCTCTAAAGAAAACGTGCGAGGCTGGAGGCCAAAATAGAGCTCACAGGAGTTGCAGAAAGCCTGGAACTTGCGGCGGTCTCCCGAAAACTTGTCCGGCAGGGGGACCTTGGGCTCTGAAGGCAGGGCCACAATGGTGCGGCCAGCGGCCTGAGTGCCTCCAGAAGTGGTGGGTGCTGAGAGCTCCAAGACCCGTTCTTCCAACCGGGTGTAGCCATCTTGAAGGCTCTTGACTGCCTGTGTCAGGCCAGCTAGATGAACACACAGCTCATCCATCGCAGAGGGTGCTCCCTGCACAGACTCAGACATGGCTGTCCGTTGCTGTCACGCACCTGATGGTGGAGTCTGTCTTGTGCAGGAAGCAACCACTCTTACAACTCTGGTTCGGGAACCCCTGATAGAGCAGACAGAGGGTTCCAGAGCACAGAGGGGCACGAGGGCTGGACTGGAACACTGGTGGCAAGATAGGTCCGTCAGAGGCTCATGCAGGTGTAGAGTAGTGAGGCAGGCTGAAGCCGGCAACTGGCTGGCAAGCGGTACAGAAGGATCAGGCAAAAGGGTCGTCAGGTGCAGGCAGGGTCCTTAATGAGCAGGCAGCGAGGTACAAAGGGATGAGGCAGAAGAATGGTCGTGGGCAAGCTGGGGGTCGGTGCAGGCGGAAGTCAATCAAAGGTCAAACAAGCTGGGTCTCAGGAACAGATCAGGATACAGATTCAAAGGATAGGTAGCTCTCCAGATACACTCCAACTCTGTAGAATGGACAGCGCTTGCTGACAGGAACAGGAAGTTCAAATAGAGCTGCCCAGCAGCGCCCCCTCCGGAAGTGTGAGGAAACCACAATCAAATGCAAACAAGGTCTCAGGACAGTCTTCTTCTAACATGCCCCCTCTTTGTTCCATGGCCTGACCCCACCAGAGTTCATAAGCCATGATTTTGGGCAGAAGGGGCTTATCCTTCCAGATTCGCTGGAGAAAATGGTAAATTTGTTGAAATCTGAACCTTTCTGAAATCGGGAGGTCAAGTTTGCTTACACAGTGGCTTAGAGACATGGGTCCCATCGGTGTCAAGAAATGTCCAATAGGGTACAGCCCCTTGTCCAACCACCACTTGAACGCTTTAATATCTAGCCCTGGAGGGAAGTCTGGGTTGTGAAAAATATGTGCTAGTGGGTTCAGAGGCAAGATCAGCTTGTGGCGGCTCCTTAATGAGTCCCAGAGGGCAAAAGAGTTTGATGAGGTCGGAGAGAGAGTAGAAGGTATTTGTTTCGGGGGAATCCACAGAAGGAAATCTATTGTATAGTTCGGGACTGCCTGCCTCTCGAACTGTATCCAATCGGGTTTCTCATGTTGATAATATTTGAATAGGATGGGGAGTCCCATTCCTCCCTTTTTCCTATGGCGATATAAGATAGATTGAGGGAACCTATATCTTGAGCCTCCCCATAAAAATCTTAATATCTTGCTCTGGAGGGTCCTTAGGTAATCTTTCCTGATTGCAATAGATAATGCTGGAAACAGGTAGAGCACCAGAGGCAGAAGTGTCATTTTGATTACATTAATTCTACCCAACCAAGAGAGCTTACCATTCGACCAAGATTTATGGTCATCCTCGAGTTTACGGTACATGGGGGGAAAATTGTTAGAGTAGAGATCCTCTATCTTAGCCGTTAGGTTAATGCCCAGGTATTTCATTGATATTGGGTTCCATTTGAAGGGGAATGAATCTTGTAGCGATGCGACAGTTTCAGGCGGTAAAGACATATTCATTGCATGCAATTTGGAGTAGCTCACTGTAAGTCCAGAGATTTCCGCAAATTGGTCTAGTGTGCGGTGTAAGTTGGGAAGTGAGGTGTGGGGGGATGTGATGAACAAGAGGATGTCATCAAGTCCACATTTATGACTCTGAGTGCCGCATGATTTGATGTCTGGGTTGTGATGTATCGCGATCTCCAAGGTTTCGAAGGACATAGCGAAGATGAGTGGGGACAGCGGACAACCCTGTCTTGTTTCTTTAGCTATGTCTATCGATTTTGAGTAGAATCCCTGGAGTCTTATGCGGGCGTTAGGGGAAGAATATAGAGCCTTAATAAGGCCCATGAAGCGCTGTCCAAAGCCCAATCTCTCAAGTAGCGTGAAGATGTAGGCCCATGAAACTGAATCGAATGCCTTCTGCAAGTCTAGCCATAGTACCATGCCCCGTTGTTTCGAGCCTCCCTCCCAATTAGATTGTAGGATGGATATCAGGTCTACTGCTCTACGTATCTGGTCCGGGCCCTGTCTCCCTGGAATGAAGCCTACCTGGGCCTTGTGGATGTAGGAATTGATAAAAGTAGAGAGCCTATTGGCCAAGATTTTTGTTAGAATTTTAACGTCATTGTTTATCAGTGAGATTGGCCTATAATTGCCCACCTCCTCAGGGTTCTTGTCTGGTTTCGGTATTACCGTGATAAAGGCGGAGTTGAGCTGTGGGTCCAGAGGAGTGCCCTGAGTTTTGGAGTTAAAGAATTTAGTTAGGAATGGGGAGAGGGTCTCGGCGAAAGGCTTATAATACGGCACAGACAGCCCATCAGGACCTGGTGCAGAACCTCTTCTCAGGTCCTTCATGACCCCCATTACCTCTTCTTCTGTGATTCAAGCCTTCAAAATTTGTTTGCGCTCTACCGTCAGGGATGGGATGGGAATATCATCCCAGGCTTTGTGGGCTGCCCAGAGAGTTTCTGCTGAGGTTCCCTCTATATTATTGAGAAGAAGGTATTCCTCGAGGGCCTTATTTATTTCTGTGATTTTGATGGGGTCCGAAAGCAACGATCCCTTCAGTTTCCAGTGGGCTTGTCGCGCAAAATGTGGGTCAGAGCCTATTTGTAGGAGCACTATAGAGTGGTCCAAGAGTGCTGTATCAACTATCCGCGAGTTGAATACTAGTGGAATCATGTTGGTCTGGACCAGCAGGTGGTCGATACGTTCGTAAGAATTATGAGGGGAGGAATAGTGTGTAAAGTCTCTCTTGGTTGGGTTGAATGCTCTCCAACAATCTGTCAAGTTAAATGTGCGAAGCAATTTGGCAAGTTTAAGACTCGCTTTGGAGGGACGCGTCAATTGGTTCTCAATTGGTTGTCCAGTCCCTGATCAAAGGTGATATTTGTTGCCTTAGGAGTTTATGTGAAATCTCTATTAACAGCTGTAAAATATTGTAATTATGAATATATATATATTAGAGGTAATATCTTACTATTCTTGTCTAAACAATGGGACCCAGATCCCTTTGTTCTCACTTCAAAGGATCTTTTTATCCTCGTTTAGATATGCAATGAAGGTGGCCAGCATGTCCTCACTACTCAAATTCCCTGAAAATGTACTGTAGTTGCATTAAAGGGGCCGACTTAGGCCAACTATAGGAATGGAGGATTAGCCAATCATAAAGGAATAGGGAAGCCCACCAATCAGGGTCATTTCAGGCCAACCAATCAGGCACTAGGCCTAGAATGATATACCCAGACTAGAGGGGAGGAAACACACTGTCTGTCTTTTTGGAATGATAGCCAGCTGAATGGGGCTGCCATGTGCAGCAGCATGGTAACTATGGCCTATTTGATGGACTTATATGTTAGGGGTTTGACTGTTTATTTCTGTTTGTTGTAAGGAATATAACCTAATTCCTATAGTTTAACCTATGTGTTTCCTCATATGCAAGGTATAATAGATAGATTGCTGTAGATTCTTTAGATCTCTATACTATTTTCTAATAAAATTATATTGTTGTATTGAAGCCTTCACTTATGGTCAAAGAACTTTAATTTAACCCATATCATCTAAGAAGAGATATTAAATCTCAAATATAACTTATGGGTAACATAATTGGCGACTTTCACTAAGGGACTGTAACTGAAAGTATTTAAATACAACCATACTGAGATTTGTGTAATGCGGATCGAGGTTATTAGGGCAAAATTAAACTGATTCAGTTTTTTCGGTAGCTTGGAGGTCACAGCGATCATATCTAGGGAAATAGGTAAAAATGGATGTATTAGTGGGTATTAGATGAACTCTGCGGAGAGAGGATACACCACAGATTGTATATTGTTTAATATCCTGTAATTATAGTTGAAAAAAAGTGTGTGGGAGGTACCATTAAACACCGGTCAATTTAATGGGGAGAACACGCTAAGCGGGAAAATTTTGTTCATATTTGTTTGTTTCGTTTGTGCTTACCAAGCTTCATTTCTCTGAAATCATGGTGATTTTGCTTTTATGGTGAGTGCATAGATGTTTTTATTGGAAATACACAAAGTGTGGTATTTTGTTGTGGTGTTAAGGTTTGTTTCATGCTTTAAGACACAAAACATGACTTGCTGTTTTTCGTTTGGGTCTGGGTGAAACAGGTTCAACAGGTTTTTGGTTGGTATGTATATTTTGCATCCACTAAAGGCGTTGTATTTTTTTTTTTTTTTAAGGAACCTGAAAGTATTTTAAGGTATGTAATTGTGGAGATCTGGTCAGCGAATCAGATAAAGTTTAACGTAACTGTATTAATTGTATTGGTTTTGTTTCATTGTCCATTGTCGGTTGTTTTGGTAGGAATTTACAAGGAGTAATATTCTTAATGTTGGCCAAAGTAAAAATTATTTGGCATTTCTTGTGAAAAAAAAAATATATATATATTTTGCAGGTAGACAAGAGTCTTTGTGTGGTCTATCTGGGCTGAGATAAATTAGTTTAAAGTAACAAACTGTGGAAGTCTGGTTACCAATTCTAATATCTCATAACAATTAAGTATAGAGTGTAAAATAGGTGGCATTTAGCATATTGTACAGGGTGGGCCATTTATATGGATACACCTTAATAAAATGGGAATGGTTGGTGATATTAAGTTCCTGTTTGTGGCACATTAGTATATGTGAGGGGGGAAACTTATCAAGATGGGTGGTGACCATGGCTGCCATTTTTAAGTCGGCCATTTTGAATCTAACTTTTGTTTTTTCAATAGGAAGAGGGTCATGTGACACATCAAACTTGTTGGGAATTTCACAAGAAAAACAATGGTGTGCTTGGTATTAACGTAACTTTATTCTTTCATGAGTTATTTACAAGTTTCTGACCACTTATAAAATGTGTTCAATGTACTGCCCATTGTGTTGGATTGTCAATGCAACCCTCTTCTCCCACTCTTCACACACTGATAGCAACACCGCAGGAGAAATGCTAGCACAGGCTTCCAGTATCCGTAGTTTCAGGTGCTGCACAGCTCGCATCTTCACAGCATAGACAACTGCCTTCAGATAACCCCAAAGATAAAAGTCTAAGGGGGTCAGATCGGGAGACCTTGGGGGCCATTCAACTGGCAATTGTCTATGCTGTGAAAATACGAGATGGGCAGCACATTGAACACATTTTATAAGTGGTCAGAAACTTGTAAATAACTCATGAAAGAATAAAGTTGCGTTAAAACCATTGTTTTTCTTGTGAAATTCCCAATAAGTTTGATGTGTCACATGACCCTCTTCCTATTGAAAAAACAAAAGTTGGATTCAAAATGGCCGACTTCAAAATGGCCACCATGGTCACCACCCATCTTGAAAGTTTCCCCTCCTCACATATACTAATGTGCCACAAACAGGAAGTTAATATCACCAACCATTCCCATTTTATTAAGGTGTATCCATATAAATGGCCCACCCTGTAGTTTACTTGTCTTGGTTTTTAAAGATAAACCCTACCAATAATTGGATAAGCAGAGTTTGTTGTAAATTTTTGTGTGTTAAACTGAAGTGGTCTAAACACTGCTGTGTTGACCTTTCTTTTGATTGCAGAGAAGGTTACTCACTCTATTGTTCCTTGTGGGCTTACTATACACACAGTATTGTTCACAGAGTCTCTTTGGTCTATTGTGAGTCGGGTGTATACTCAATCTAAGTAAGCTAGAGCCTATTGTGACTAAAATCTGGATGTCTCTACTAAACTAGAAGGTGGTTATTGAATATTGAATGTAATTTTTTGTTATTATTGCACTTTTCTGTATTTTTAATATATTTTATTCTGTTTGGGGTTGCTGTCTATTGTTTTTCCTCTTTTCTCAATTGACGGTATAGTACAGGGGAAAGGATAGCTTAATTTAGCTCACAAATTGTCCATACTATCTGTTAGTAATGGCTGCCATTTCCAGTCTAGAAAGTTTTGTAGCACCTTATACTCTTAAACATAAGAGCAATGAATTTGCATGTGATGCTAAAATTAAAGAATCTCCTTGGATTTATGTCCAAGAAATATTTAAAGAACATGTAAAAACAACCAAAAAGAATAAAAAGTAGAGTTGAGCGAACCTGGACTGTAAAGTTTGGGTCCGTACTGGACTTTGGGGTGTATGTGCCCCGAACCTGGACATTTGCAAAAAAGTCCGGGTTCGGTATTCGGGTATTTTGTGCGCCTTTTCTATAACTGCAGGGCCGCCAATCCACAAGCGTTTTACTCGTTTGCCCTTAGAAGCCATCACAGCCATGCCTACTAATGGCATGGCTGTGATTCGCCAGTGCATCATGTGACCCAGACTATTTTTGTCGCCTGTTGAATAGCTGCAGGTCAGCCAATCAACAAGCGTTTCACTTGTTTGCCCTTAGAAGCCATCACAGCCATGCATACTAATGGCATGGCTGTGATAGTCTAGTGCATCATGTGACCCAGCCTCTATATGAGCTGGAGTCACGTATGCCGCGTGTCACATCGTCTCAGGCTAGTGTAGGGCGAGCATGCTGCTGGCACTGTGAGGGATAGATTACCGATCTAATATGATCTCATCCTGCATTACAGACAGATTCCTGGCGGTGCTGTGAGGGGAAAGCTTAGCATTCTAAAATGATCTGATACTGGACTAGGTAGAGTTTACTAGTGCTGTGGGGCATAGATTACCGATCTAATATGATCTCATCCTCCATTACAGGCAGGTTTCTGGCGGTGCTGTGAGGGGAAAGTTTAGCGTTATAAAATGATCTGATACTGGACTAGGTACAGTTTACTAGTGCTATGAGGGATAGATTACCGATCTAATATCATCTCATCCTACAATACAGACAGGTTCCTGGTGGTGTTGTGAGGGGAAAGCTTAGCATTCTAAAACCATTTGATACTGGACTAGGTACATTTTACTAGTGCTGTGAGGGACAGATTATTGTTCTAAAATCATCTCATAGTTCTATAGGGAGAGGTTCCTGCTGGTGCTGTGAGGGACAGATTATTGTTCTAAAATCATCTCCTAGTTCTATAGGGAAAGGTTCCTGCTGGTGCTGTGAGGGACAGATTATTGTTCTAAAATCATCTGCTAGTTTTATAGGGAGAGGTTTCTGCTGGTGCTGTGAGGGGCAGATTATTGTTCCAAAATCATCACATACTGCTAGAGGGACAGGTTCCTGCTGCTCCTGTGAGGGACAGATTATTGTTCTAAAATCATCACATACTGCTAGAGGGAGAGGTTCCTGCTGCTCCTGTGAGGGACAGATTATTGTTCTAAAATCATCTCCTACTGCTATAGGGAGAGGTTTCTGCTGGTGCTGTAAGGGACAGATTATTGTTCTAAATGCATCTCCTAGTTCTATAGGGAGAGGTTCCTGCTGGTGCTGTAAGGGACAGATTATTGTTCTAAAATTATTTCCTAGTTCTATAGGGAGAGGATCCTACTGGTTCTGTGAGGGACAGATTATTGTTCTAAAATCATCACATACTGCTAGAGGGAAAGGTTCCTGCTGGTGCTGTGAGGGACAGATTATTGTTCTAAAATCATCACATACTGCTAGAGGGAGATGTTCCTGCTGGTGCTGTGAGGGACAGATTATTGCTATAAAATCATCTCCTACTGCTATAGGGAGAGGTTCCTGCTGATGCTGTAAGGGACAGATTATTGTTCTAAAATCATCTACTAGTTCTATAGGGAGAGGTTCCTGCTGGTGATGTGAGCCGTGTTATTGTTCTAAAATCATCTCTTATCATCTGTGAGCTAAAATCATATCATACTGGTGTAGGGAGATGTTCCTGCTGGTGCTGTAAGGGACAGATTAATGTTCTAAAATCATCTCCTAAGGCTATAGGGAGAGGTTCCTGCTGGTGCTGTGAGGGACAGATTATTGTTCTAAAATCATCCCCTAGTTCTATAGTGAGAGGTTCCTGCTGGTACTGTGAGGGACAGACTATTGTTGTAAAATCATAACCTAGTTCTATAGGGAGAGGTTCCTGCTGGTGTTGTGAGTGACAGATTATTGTTCTTAAAGCATCTCATAGTTCTATAGGGAGAGGTTTCGGCTGGTGCTGTAAGGGACAGATTATTGTTCTAAAATCATCACATACTGCTAGAAGGAAAGGTTACTGCTGCTCTTGTGAGGGACAGATTATTGTTCTAAAATCATATCATACTGGTGAAGGGAGAAGTTCCTACTGGTGCTGTGAGTGACAGATTATTGTTCAAAAAACAGCTCCTACTGCTATAGGGAGGGGTTCCTGCTGATGCTGTGAGGGACAGATTATTGTTTTAAAATAATCTCATACTGCTAGAGGGAGAGGTTCCTGCTGGTGCTGTGAGGTACAGATTATTGTTCTAAAATCATCACATGCTGCTAGAGGGTGAGGCTCCTGCTGGTGCTGTGAGGAGCAGATAATTGTTCTCAAATCATCACATACTGCTAGAGGGAGAGGTTCCTGCTGGCGCTGTGAGGGACAGATTATTGTTCTAAAATCATGACATACTGCTAGAGGGAGAGGTTCCTGCTGGTGCTGTGAGGGGCAGATTATTGTTCTAAAATTATCACATACTGCTTGTTAGGGAGAGGTTCCTGCTGGTACTGTGAGTGACAGATTATTGTTCTAAAATCATCACATACTGCTAGAGGGAGAGGTTCCTGCTGGTGCTGTGAGGGATAGATTATTGCTCTAAAATCATCTCCTACTGCTATAGGGAGAGGTTCCTGCTGGTGCTGTAAGGGACAGATTATTGTTCTAAAATCATCTCGAAGTTCAATAGGGAGGGGTTCCTGCTGGTGCTGTGAGGGAAAGATTATTGTTCTAAAATCATCTTAGTCCTATAGGGAGGGGTTCCTTCTGGTGCTGTAAGGGACAGATTATTGTTCTAAATTTATCACATACTGCTAGAGGGAGATGTTCATGCTGGTGCTGTGAGGGACAGATTAATGTTCTAAAATCATCTCCTACTGCTATAGGAGAGGTTCCAGCTGGTGCTGTGAGGGACAGATTATTGTTCTAAAATCATCTCCTAGTTCTATAGGGAGAGCTTCCTGCTGGTGCTGTGAGGGACAGATTATTGTTCTAAATTCATCACCTAGTTCTATAGGGAGGGGTTCCTGCTGGTGCTGTAAGGGAAAGATTATTGTTCTAAAATCATCACATACTGCTAGAAGGAGAGGTTCCTGCAGCTCCTGTGAGGGACAGATTATTGTTCTAAAATCATATCATACTGGTGTAGGGAGAGGTTCCTGCTGGTGCTGTGAGGGACAGATTATTGTTTTAAAAAGCATCTCCTACGGCTATAGGGAGAGGTTCCTGCTTGTGCTGTGAGGGACAGGTTATTGTTCTAAAATCATCTCCTAGTTCTATAGGGAGGGGTTCCTGCTGGTGCTGTAAGTGACAGATTATTGTTCTAAAATCATCACATACTGTTAGTGAGAGAGGTTCCTGCTGCTCCTGTGAGGGACAGATTATTGGACAGGGAGTGTCCTCGTCGTCCTTGGAGAGAGTGATTGTCATACACTACTAAAATCTTGTTATTAGACAGTGAATGTCGTGGTCGTCCTTGGGGAGGGATATCTTGATCCTCTACTAAAATCTTG
>BLSH010113728.1:838918-849745 GCA_018402905.1 Glandirana rugosa | reverse complement strand
TTTATTCCTATTACAAGGAATGTAAACATCCCTTGTAATAGGAATGGTGCGTGACAGGTACTCTTTATGGAGAGATGGTGGGGTCAATATGACCTCACATCTCTCCTGCAGGCTGGAAAGACTGAGATCAGAAAAAAAAAAATTCCGATCCCAGCCTTTCCAGCCGTGATCACGGCTTTGTTTACTAAAGCCGGGCCGGGCGTGACGTCATAACATCGCGCCCGGTCCTCCGAGGGTCATAGAGATGACTGGTGACCAGATGGTCATCAGTCATCTCCCTGACGACACTCCAGCGGCGACGGATCTCTTCTCCCTGCCGCCGATCGTACGGGCGGCACGGGAGAAGCACCGAATGGCGGCGGGAGGGGGGGGCGTCCCCTCCCGCTGCCTACAAGAACGATTAAGCGGCTGATCTGCCGCTATGATCGTTCTTGTGGTGTGCAGAATCGCCTGCTGTAAAAAATATCTGAATGGTGCCTCTAGCTGCTGGCACCATTCAGATATCCCCCCTCAAAGTCTAGGACGTCCATGGATGTCCTACCGGCGGGAAGGGGTTAAATGCCACTTTCACACTGGACTATAATTTCTCAGTTTCCGGAATGCACCGTGTACATATTGACAGTTACGAATATTGGTATGGGAATTGTATGTCAGGGAGGGTCTTATTGCTATCCTCCGCCCTGGACAACCACAGGCTGTCGGCAACTGGTTAAGAAGAAATGTGCTGTTCTGGTAGTGGATACTGCCATTTCAATACTCAATAAACACCTGATAGTTCCAATTGAGTATGTTCTGGTAATAAGCATCTGGTAATCCTCTTAAAGGCTATCTTTGCTCCTGCCCTGCAGCCAGCTGTTGCTGCCATGTATACTTGCCAGACTATTCTTATCTGGACAAGGCAAATGACCAGAGACCAGGAACTTGTCCAAGGACCATGATCTCTTAGAACAATTGCAGCTGATGCCTTTGGTTTTAATATTTTGTGTTGATGAGTTAAAACAGGCGTAGACAACCTTAACATTTCAGGACCAGGCAATTTTACACTATCCTGCCCAGGCCAATTTTCAGCTTTCCACGGTCACACTTTGAATGACAATTGCGCGGTCATGCAACATTGCACCCAAATCATTTTGTTCACACAAATAGAGCTTTCTTTTGGTGGCATTTAATCGCCACTGGGTTGTTTTATTATTATTACTTTTTTTTGCTAAATAAATGAAAACAAATATTCTGAAAAAAATTATTCATTTCTATTATAACATTTTGCAAATCTGCAATACTGTATTCTACATTTCTTTGGTAAAAATAGCCTAAGGCAGTGTATATTATTTTGGCTGTAGGAAAGTTATGGAGTCCACAAACTATGGTATATATCTGAAAACTGATCAATGCTGATGTACTGACAGCCCATCTCATTTCTTGAGGCCCAAAAATGCTAGCACAGTAAAGTTTTCCACCAAATGACCCCTTTTTGAATGTAGACCGTCCAAGGTAATTTAGTAAGTGAGTTTTTTTTTTTTTGAAGTTTCTCTTTTTCATTTTTTTTGGAAAATTAAGAAATGTAAAAACCTTTTTACATACTGTCACCAGTTCATTACAAGCATCATCGTAGAACTGGTGTGGCAGTGATCAGGGACACTGACTGGCGACGGTACGAAAAAAAAAAAAGGAAGTTGGGACTTTAAATGAAGCGTGCAATGGTAAATGGATAAATATTGAAAATTGATAGGGATGGAGGCATAGGATTCTAGCAAGCCATGCCTCATATAAAGTCCCACAAACCCTTATCCCCGTAGTAACCAATCCAGGGATGAAGGCGCTCTTTGACATTTAATCTAATCTTTGATTACCAATGCTGATTTCCCCAGTTATTTTTACACATACTGTATTCATATCCAGTATACATTTTTAACCTAAGGGATTAGAACTACTCTTTTATAGTGACTGATCATTTATAGTTCTTTTGGTTGTTTGGTGCCGTTTGCTGGGGTACTGCATGCTTTTCTGAGTTCGGGAGCTGCGAGGCGCACTACAGGTTCCCATACTTCCTCCACCTTCACGTGGGTTGGGCGGGAGCTCTTTCACTGCGCGTCGATGCCACGCCCTGCATGCCGGATGTGCGGCTTCCTCTGGCGCCGCTATCCCAGGTGGTGTCAGTTTCTGCCCTGTATGCATCATGGCAGAGCTGTGTGTGGCGCCAGGCGGAGAGGGCCAGTTTAACGCCAGCCGGTTTAATGCCATATAGTTCTGTGTGCGTTTCTGCAAGTTTAATGCCATATAGTTTTGTGTGCATTACTACCACTTTAATGCCATATAGTTTTGTGCATCACTGTATGCTTGACACATTATATTGCAATATATTATAGTGTATCCATGGATTGTGTCTGTGTAGTGTGAGTAATCAAATTAAAGTGCACCAAACACCACTTTACGCTGATTAAAGTTCATCTACGTACAGATTGTCACTTCTTCTTTAGATTTGCTAATAAGCACTGCCCCCCTCCCTCCCAATAATGTCTGGGAGGACAACAAGGAGAGGCAGACGTTCCCTTGCCACTGTAAGGGGGCAAGCAACAAATGTGTCCACAGGCAAAGGTGGATGAGGTGGTTAGTCCAGGGCATCATTTTTTTTTACTGAGTTTGTCCGTGCTATGCTGCCACAGCATGCAGAGGAGGTGGTGGACTGGCTTACTAAACCTTCCTCATCCTCTGTCATGCAAGAAGAGACAATTGTGCAGTCCCCTGCATTTGCCATAGTGGATAAACCTGCCTCCTTGTCCACATCTATACCTGCCATAGCCCCAACATCAGCCATGGAGGAGTCAGCTGAGTTATTTGACCACAGCATCAGCTATATTTGCACCTTGAAGATGCTCAGCCATTACTGTATTCAGATGTTGGTTCTGAGGTTGATGAGGACAGGAACATGAGCCTAGAGAGAGGGGAGAACACTGGTAGACAAACTGGCATCCATGTTCCCAAAGCCGCAGCCTATTGCCAAGTTATCTCCAGTGGTAATGATGAAGATGGAGATGATGATGATGAGGTCACTGATGCGACTTGGGTGCCAGATCGAGCAGAGGAGGAAACTGAAGGTGAGGCGGTACACCCCCTAGGAGGCCGACATCAAGAAAGTAGAGAGCAGCCAACCTATTCCACCACATTCTGCAGCTGTTATTTCCCAAAGCTCAGCAGTCTGGGCCTTTTTCAGCACATCTGCAGCAGATCGCAGTGTTGCAATTTGCAAACTGTGTCTCAGGCACATCAAACTTGGCAAAAACACCAGCCATTTGGGTACCACATGCTTAACAAGGCATTTACCGCCCAACAACTCAGTCCGTTGGCAAGAGCACCTAAAAGTCACACAAAAGGGGCACAAATATGTCCCTCTTCCTCCAATATTTATTCATTTACCATTGCGCGCTTCATTTAAAGTCCCAACCTCCTGCCCCTTTTTTTGTATACAATTGACAGGGATGGAGGCATAGGATCCTAGCAAGCCTTGCCTCATATAAAGTCCCACAGACCCTTACCCCCATAGTATTCCATTTGTTTTGTTTCCCAATCACAGCTAGCAACACAATTATACACAATGAATGGCTTGAAATTAAGCCATCCATTGTTTACAACTATAATGTGATCTGCTGTGATTGGTTACAGCAATCACATGGTGTCGTAGTGGGCTGCTACAGTGATCAGTCATTGACTGTGTCCAATGGATGCAGCCAGTGACCGATCACGCTGCTATGTGATCCGGGAGGACATCATATGACGCCCACCCAGATCGACGAGCGGCCAGCCCTGACATCATTCGCCCATAGGCCGGGCGGGATCCGGTTAAAGTGTTGCTAAACCCACAACAGTAAAATCAGTCTCTATATGCTTGTTATACTCACTGTTGAACTTAAAGGGTTAATCCTGAGCATTGTGTAAAAAGGCTATTTGATCCTGTCTTCTCTGACCCTCCCCTTCTTCCACAGTCCTCTATCCACCTGATAGTACAGAACCTTGGGGGCACTCTGCACATGCTCAGTTTGGTGTGTATTGCTAGATAGTTGTTTTTTTTTCCTGGGAGGGTGCATGTGATCAGCACAGGGCCAATCCGAACTGTTCAGATAGAGGGTTGGGGGTCATGCGGCCTCATAGGACAGTCATAGGAGAATGACAACTCCTCCTACAAGCTTTAACCAGTGCTTGGCCAGACACTGATAGAAGTCACAAGACTGCTATATACTGCTGATGAGAAAAGGTATTTAGCAGTTTATATTTACTAAAATATTTGCATTTCCATGTACTGTGGGAGACCAGATATAGTGAATGCAAGGTCCTGGATTTAGTGACACTTTAAGCCTGCTACACACAATGAGATTATCAGACAAATCATCAGTTTTTTTTTTTTTTTGCATCCTAGTCTCCATATCGAAAATGAAGACGTTTCTAAAGTTACGAAAATTCTCGTACAACCAAGGTATTGCATTGTATTTTCAGATGGAAACTGTACTGATTAACCTCTACAGATCCAGGCTATAGCCGAAAGACAGCTACGCTGCCTGGGTGTGCCCTCGGGTCGGGCGTACTCTATGTCCGCTGGAGACCCGCTATCGCCTAATAGGGCGGCAGAATGGGGAACCGCCAATGTAAACATGGTGGTTCTCCGTTCTGTGAGGGAGGACATAACAGATCTATTGATGTCTGTCATCGGGATCAGTGAGATCTGTTATGTCCCTGCCAGCCCAGTCCCATACAGTTACAACACATACAGGGAACACAGTTAACCCCTTAATTGCCCCCTTAGTGTTAACCCCTTCCCTGCCAGTGACATTTACACAGTAATCAGTGGATATTTAAATTTCTGATCGCTGTATAAATGTCAGTGCTCCGAAAAAAGTGTAAAAAATGTCCGCCACAATATCACAGTCCCGATAAAAATCGCAGATCGCCGCCATCACTAGTAAAAAAAAAGTAATAAAAATGGCATAAATTAATTCTCATGGTTTGTAGATGCAATAACTTTCTCTTTTGTTCATCGACAGGCACAGCGATTCTTAGGACTAAGTGGGTTATACTGCCCTCTTCAGGAGTTTACTAGGCAGAACAGGCAGTTCTAACAGCAAAAAGAACGGTAACAGGCACAGCCCCTCCCAGGGGGCAGTCCCCACTGGCAGATAACCCCAGGCTGGGGTGACAGGCTGATTCTTGGACCCAGGTAGACTCCCCAGCCGGCCATCACGTGTTAGACCGTATGCTTCACTCTGGGTCGACCGCGACAGACCCCGACTGGACGGGGTGGCCCTGCGGGTTAAACGCCCCGCCATCGCATGCAGTGTGGCCAGGGCCGACAGCTCCCTCCGGCCTAGTCGGGAGTGTGTAAGCTGTCTCGGGTGGGATCCCCCACACCGCCTGATTAGATGGGGTAAGTACATCCCCCCTCCCCATCGGCGGCCCGGGGGGGAGCTGGCGGGTCCCCCCTCCAGGGTGTAGCGTAGTGGGTGGTCTTCCCCCTCTTCCTCGCTCTTGCCCCCTCCGGTACCCTGCTGTCGCACCCCCCTTTCCTTCCCCGGGGCTTCCAGGGTGTGATTTGGGTAATGGGCCCTAGCTGGTCCTCCTCTGCCTCCCCCCCACTTGCCTTGTGCTCGGCGGTCGGTCCATTGGCAGCCATTTTGCCGGCGGCCGGCCACCATTTTCTTGTAGGCGGCCGCATTTAAAAGCGCTGGGATCGGTCGGCAGTCATTTTGGTGTAGCCGCGGTGCTGTTACATGGGGTTTCGGCCTCTAGTGTGCATGGGCGGCCATTTTCTTGTGGTTTCTACACGTGGCAGGCCTGTGTGTTGCTGAGGGGCGGTCCTGGCCATTTCTTGCGCCGATTTACCCCCCAGCTCGGCGCGGCTCTGAGCACAGCGGCAGTGTGGGCAGCAGGAGCGTGGTGAAGGCAGCGACAGCGGCGGACAGCAGAAGCAGGCAGCTCCTCTCCGGGTCGGGTGGTGAGCCCCCCTGGGGTGCCACTGTGACAAGCCTTGCACAGCTGTGGGGTGGGGGTGCAGTGGTCTCCTGGCAATAGGCCTCATTCTCTTGGCACTGCCAGGGTGGGTGACAGAATGGCAGCTGATGTGGGTGCTTCCCCACAGGACCTCTTGGTGCCTGCAGCCAGCACTTCAGGGGCCCCGTCCCTTGTAGACGCCATGTCCACAGTCCTGGAGATGTTTGTCTCCCGGGTAGAGTCGCTGTTTAACCGCAGGGATGGCAAAAAGCGCCCCTTGCCCCCCTTCCTCGGGGGAGGACTCGGACCCCGAGGGGGGCTCCTCCGTGGCAGGGGCCCCCCTTGAACTGTCGGACGGCGAGATCCCAGACGCTCCTGATAGCGGGGATGAGTCTGAGGCGTTCACTGCTGCTCACGAGAAGGCTCTTGTAGATGCTCTGATAACTTCAGTGCGTGAGACCCTGCAACTGGAAGAAGCAGCGGGACCCCCTCGGAGGGTGCCCGTCCCCTTCGGGTCACATAGACCGGGCCCTGCGGCTAAGGTGTTTCCGTATGTGGATTTTCTGGATAAATTTGTCTATAATGACTGCGCTCGGCCTTAGAGCTCCCTCCCCATTCCAAAGCGTTTCGCTGTCCTTTATCCCTTTGAGGATAAATTATTGCAGAAGTGGGCATCACCTCCCGTGGTTGATCCCCCTGTGTCCCGCCTGAGTAAGGCGACCACCATTCCGGTGGAGGGCACGCCGTCCTTTAAGGACCCGGCTGACAGGAAGGCTGAGGCTTGTCTCAGATCCCGATTTGTTTTAACGGGGTCTGCCATGCGGCCCATTGTGGCTTCTGCGCTGGTGTCACAAGCACTCACTGAGTGGGCGAAGCTGCTACAAAGCGAGTTGTGCAAGACGCAGGCTTCTCCTGAGTGTGTGGATCTTGCAGACCGGATGGTCCAGGGGGCTCAGTATCTGTGCGATGCTGCTCTGGACACGGCCCCCCTTATATCCAAGGCATCTGCGGTCTCTGTGGTGGCCAGGCGGTAGCTTTGGCTGAAGTGCTGGTCCGCAGACCAGATTTCTAAGAAGGCCCTGGCGCACTTGCCTTTCCGGGGGGGGGGGCAGCTCCTCGGTGACTCCTTGGACAAGATGATCAAAAATCTCACGGGAGGGAAGAGCACCTTTCTCCCGGGGTCTAGGAGGAATTTCAGGTCCCTGTCGCCGGCAGGGCCCTTCCTTTCCGGCCCATAGGGGGGACGTCTTCTGGGGTTCGCAGACAGGGTGTCCTCCCGCATTTTGGACTGCTGGGTCCTCGAGGTGGTCTCCTCGGGGTACAGCATAGAATTTCTTTCCTGCCCCCCAGACAGGTTCTTCGCCTCCAACCTGCACCTGTCTGCGGGCCCTGTTCGGGGCTGTGCAGGACCTGCTGGGTCAAGAGGTGATTGTTCCCGTTCCACGGGCGGAACGTTCCCAAGGGTTTTATTCCAACCTTTTCATAGTTCCGAAGAAGGACGGGGTTCGTCCCATCCTGGACCTGAAGGACCTCAACAGGTTTGTGCGGGTTCATAGGTTTCGCATGGAGTCGGTCCGCTTGGTGGTAGCGACCCAGCACCAGGGCGATTTCCTGGCCTCTCTCGACATCAAAGATGCATACCTGCATGTCCCTATCTGCGGGTCTTCACCAAACTACTGGCCCCGGTTCTCGCTCTGCTGAGGCAGAGGGGCATCGCGGGGGTGGCGTACCTGGACGACCTGTGTGCGGAGTCGGCTCCAGCGCTCAGGGACAATGGGACGATCACCCTGCACACTCTGCAGGAGTTCGGGTTGGTGATCAACCTCCCAAAGTCGGTTGTGAATCCGTCTCACTGCCTGGAGTATCTGGGGCTGGTCCTGGATGCAGCCCAGACGAAGGTCTTCCTCCCGCCAACCAAGCGTTAGACACTTCAGTCGGCGGTTCTGTCCCTACTGTCCCAGAAATGGGCCTCAATCCCTTTGTGCATGCGGGTCTTGGGCCTCATGGTGGCCTCCTTTGAGGCAGTCCCTTATGCTCAGTGTCACACCCGCAGTTTGCAATGGGACATTCTCCTGAGATGGGACAGGTCCCCATCTTCACTGGATCGAGTGATCAGGTTGGATCACCAGGTGAGGGCATCGCTGCTCTGGTGGGTGCGGGCCCCGGCTCTTTGGTCGGGGAAGTCCTTTCTCCCCCTTCACTGGACAGTGATCACGACGGACGCCAGCCTGACAGGCTGGGGCAGAGTCCTGGGGCTGCTCTCGGCCCAGGGACAGTGGTCTCGAGAGAAGTCTCTTCTCCCGATCAATCCTGGAATTGTGGGCGATTTCGTCTTGCCTCTCCCATTGGACGTCGAGACTACACGGGTGCCCTGTCCGGGTTCAGTCCGACAATGGCACGGCCATGGCATACATGAACCATCAGGGCGGGACGAGAAGCTCGGCGGCGGCCTTGGAGGTGGCTCCCATCCTGCGGTGGGAAAAAAGCCATGTTCCGGCAATTTCTTCCCTCCACATACCAGGCGTAGAAAATTGGCAGACGGACTATGTCAGTCGTCAGCGCCTGGACCAGGGAGAGTGGGCCCTGCACCCGGATGTGTTTCATCAGATTTGTCTGAGATGGGGTGTTCCAGACATAGACTTATTGGCGTCCAGCCTCAATCGGAAGGTGCAGACCTTCGTGAGCAGGACAAGGGACCCCCCAAGGGACGCGGCGGATGCTCTTGTAGCTCCATGGGATCGGTATCGACTCATCTACGCCTTTCCTTCTCTCAAACTGCTTCCGCGTCTTCTGCTCAGAATAGAAGCGGAGGGTATACCGACCGTTCTGGTAGCTCCAGATTGGCCAAGTTGTCCTTGGTACGCAGACGTAGTATGGATGGTGGTGGACGTTAACTGGCGTCTCCTGCTTTGCGAGGACCTTCTGTCTCAGGAGCCCATCTTGCACCCTGCTTTACCCTCTCTGGCTTTAACGGCCTGGTTATTGAATCCCAGGTGTTGAGGGATCGGGGGGTTTCGGATTCGGTGATTCCTGCCATGTTGAAGGCACGTAAGGCCACCTCACATAAGATTTACCACGGCACCTGGAAGGCTTACATTGCCTGGTGTGAAGCCGAGGGTGGAACCCTCGTTCTTTCTTGATGTCTTGAGTTCTGGCCTTCCTACGGAAGGGCCTCAACCAGAAACTGTCGTTGAGCACTACGAAGGGTCAGGTTTCTGCTCTGGCAATCTTTTTTCAGCGTCCTTTGGCGACACATTCATTGATCCGTACTTTCATGCAGGGGGTTCGACATGTCGCCCCCCAGGTACGGTCGCCTTTGTCGCCATGGGACCTCAATTTGGTCCTCTTGATACTTCAGAAGCCGCCCTTTGAAAATATCAGGGAAATCTCTCTGCATTTGCTTTCGCAGAAAGTGGCTTTTCTGGTGGCTATCACATCTGCTCGGCGGGTGTCTGAGTTGGCGGCTGTCTTGTAGGTCTCCTTATCTGGTCCTACATAAGGATAAGGCGGTCTTGCGCCCATCTCCTTCTTTATTGCCGAAGGGGATGTCATCTTTCCACATCAATGAGGACATTGTCCTTCCTTCGCTATGCCCACGCCCGTCTCACACTAAGGAGGTTGCTTTGCACTCCCTGGATGTTGTTTGGGCCCTGCAGGTGTATCTGGCGACTACAGCCTCCTTTCGGAGGTCGGATGCTCTTTGTCATGGTGGATGGTCCACACAAAGGTTTGGCGGCCTCATTGGCCACTATCTCACGTTGGATTAGACAGGCGGTGACACAAGCCTATGCTGTTCGGGGTCTGGAGCCTCCTTTTCCGGTTACGGCTCATCTTAGCAGGGCAATTAGCACTTCCTGGGCTTTCTGACATCAGGCGTCTGTGTCTCAAGTGTGCAAGGTGGCTACTTGGACCTCTGTGCACACCTTCTCAAAGTTTTACAAAGTTGATGTTTTAGCATCCTTGGATGCTGCGTTTGGCTGCAAAGTTTTGCAGGCAGCCGTGTGAGACATGTGTGGTTCCTCACTGAGGGTTCGATTGGGTGTAGTTCTGTTGTTGTTCTGTTACCCACCCCTCATTTTTGGCACTGCTTTTGGACGTCCCACTTAGTCATAAGAATTGCTGTCCCTACAATAGTTGGATATGGCGCTGTCTGAGTGTGAAAAGTAGGTTATAAAATATATTTGGAGAAAAAAGGTGCTAGTATGATGTGCTAGTATAGGTTGAGTATTTTGTAACCTTGATAAAGTGCTCATAGAAAAAACAAATTATAGAAACCAGTGACTCTTAAGGTGTAAAAAGTGCTTAGTGTTCTTCCTGTGTGAACCATGTGCAGTTATGTTTAAATAGTATTTCTATGGTGTTCAATCATTTGCAGTAATCATAAACCATGGTATAAAGTGCATAGTCCATTGAACCTTCAATGTTGACCCCAAAGGTATAATTCAAGGTACATAAACTGCTATTGTCCTAATATAGTTCACAAATATCCATATATCATGCTTAATCATATATGTTCATAGTTCATAGGTGTTGATTTCACAGTGTCCTTTCTTATTCATCTTGATATAATCCTGTTATCGTCAAATACATGGAACTTAATATGGAAACCCCAGTTGTAACTTCCAAGTTACCTGATACGTGAAATATGGTACCAAATACTAATGACGTTTACTAACTTGTGGTATCTTTATGATAAATTTGTATTGACGTGTACCAAGTGTGTCCTTCTTGTGATTCGTGAAAAATGTGGAATTCTCAGTGACCAAAGATATTAAACAAAAAAGATACTCGTGAAATAGTTCCAATGTTTTATGAGTTGGATATGATCGTGTAGTATGATCGTGGAAAAAA
>BLSH010113728.1:824697-837933 GCA_018402905.1 Glandirana rugosa | reverse complement strand
CTCTCTGCATTTGCTTTCGCAGAAAGTGGCTTTTCTGGTGGCTATCACATCTGCTCGGCGGGTGTCTGAGTTGGCGGCTGTCTTGTAGGTCTCCTTATCTGGTCCTACATAAGGATAAGGCGGTCTTGCGCCCATCTCCTTCTTTATTGCCGAAGGGGATGTCATCTTTCCACATCAATGAGGACATTGTCCTTCCTTCGCTATGCCCACGCCCGTCTCACACTAAGGAGGTTGCTTTGCACTCCCTGGATGTTGTTTGGGCCCTGCAGGTGTATCTGGCGACTACAGCCTCCTTTCGGAGGTCGGATGCTCTTTGTCATGGTGGATGGTCCACACAAAGGTTTGGCGGCCTCATTGGCCACTATCTCACGTTGGATTAGACAGGCGGTGACACAAGCCTATGCTGTTCGGGGTCTGGAGCCTCCTTTTCCGGTTACGGCTCATCTTACAGGGCAATTAGCACTTCCTGGGCTTTCTGACATCAGGCGTCTGTGTCTCAAGTGTGCAAGGTGGCTACTTGGACCTCTGTGCACACCTTCTCAAAGTTTTACAAAGTTGATGTTTTAGCATCCTTGGATGCTGCGTTTGGCTGCAAAGTTTTGCAGGCAGCCGTGTGAGACATGTGTGGTTCCTCACTGAGGGTTCGATTGGGTGTAGTTCTGTTGTTGTTCTGTTACCCACCCCTCATTTTTGGCACTGCTTTTGGACGTCCCACTTAGTCATAAGAATTGCTGTGCCTGTCGACAAACGAAAGAGAACTGGATTTTTTGATTTACCATAAAATCCCTTTCTCTGAGTTCGTCGACAGGCACAGCACCCACCCCTCTGGATGTTGCACTGCTTGTTACGAACTGAGCTAGCAGCAGCTGGATGTGGGGCTATCTGCCAGTGGTGACTGCCGACTGAGAGGTACCTGTTACTGTTCTTTTTGCTGTTAGAACTGCCTGTTCTGCCTAGTAAACTCCTGAAGAGGGCAGTATAACCCACTTAGTCCTAAGAATCGCTGTGCCTGTCGACAAACTCAGAGAAAGGGATTTTACGGTAAGTCAAAAAATCCAGTTTTTGCGCAAACCAATTAATATATCTATTGCGATTTTTTTTTTTTTATTACCAAATATATGTAGAAGAATATATATCGACCAAAACTGATGAATACTTTTTTTTATTTAATATATATATATTTTTTTGGGATATTTATTATAGCAAAAATTAAAAAATATTGTTCTTTTTTTCAAAATAGTCGCTCTTTGTTTATAGCGCAAAAAATAAACACCGCGGCAGTGATCAAATACCACCAAAAGAAAGCTCTATTTGTGGGAAAAAAAGGATACAAATTTTGTTTGGTTACAATGTTGCACGACCGCGCAATTGTAATTCAAAATGCGACAGCGCTGAAAGCTGAAAATTGGTCTGTGCAGGAGGGGGGTTTAAGTGCCCAGTAAACAAGTGGTTAAATGGAAATCGTAACTTTTTTGTGTTTGTCCCTTTGGATAATTTCAGATGAACTGTCGTGAACAGCTCTCAAACTGTGTGCTAATGTTCAGATTATTGTACAATCGCTTTGAAAGCGATATTTTTCATCTGATTTTCTGATCATGTATATAATACATTGGCACCTGCAGGCAGGTCTCAAGGGCAGTGTAGTCATCTGCAGTGCGGGAAAGGTGCATGAAATGCACTTTTTTTTTTTTATAATCTTTATTGAATTTTCCGAAATTTACAGAGTAAAGAGAGAGGTTACAGTAATTTGTAATGCAAAACATCTAGACTTGGTAACAGAGTAAGCAATAGTAGATAGTAGTTGTACAAAGTATTGTTATACCATACATTTCTTTTGTAGTAGACTTATTTTGGCTATCCCATCCCTCTACCCGGGAACCCCACATTGGGCTCATGCTGTACCTAAGGGGCCTAGGAATGGTACGACCGACCCTCTATAGAGAAGTTTGTCATACCGCTCATGGATGTTTTGTGTGGATGGTCGCAATTAAAGATGCAGCTATTTAACCACTTCCCGACCGCCGTATGCAGAATGATGGCCGGGAAGTGGTTCAGTTATCCTGACTGGAGTCACATGACGTCCTCAGGATAACAAGCCACCGCGCGCCCGGGGGGGAGCGCATCGCGGCGATCGGTGATGTGGGAGGTCAGTCTGACCCCCCCGCAATACCGATCTCAGTAAAGTGTTTCCATCCGAAGCACTTTACCATGTGATCAGCCGTGGCCAATCACGGCTGGTCACAGTGTGCAGACCTGAGGAGTGGAAAGCCGATCGGCTGCTCTCCTGACAGGGAGGGTTTGTGCTGATGATTTATCAGCACAGCCCCCCCTCGGATCGCCACACTAGACCACCAGGGAGCCTGCCCAGGGACCACCAGCAATGTCCCCACCCAGGACCACCAGGGAGCCGATCTGGACCACCCTAGACCACCAAGTAAGGGGCATAGTGCCCAATATGAATGGCACTTAGTGCCACCTTCAGATGCCACCCTAGACCACCAGGGAATGGGCCCCTTTCTGTACATATGCCCACCAGTGCCCCTATCAGTGTGTACCAGTGCCTCTATCAGTGCTTACCAGTGCCACATATCAGTGCCCACCTATCAGTGCCCAGTGCCGCCTATAAGTGCCAATCAGTGCCGTCTGTGAGTGCCCATCAGTGCCGCTTATCAGTGTCCGTCAGTGCTGCTTATCAGTGTCCGTCAGTGCTGCATATCAGTGCCCGTCAGTGTTTCATATCAGTGCCCGTCAGTGCCGCCTAACAGTGCTCATCATTGCTGCATATAAGTGGCTCATCATCAGTGCCACCTCATCAGTGCCAATCAGTACTGCCAGATCAGTGCCCGTCAGTGTAGCCTCATCAGTGCCCATCAGTGATGGAGAAAATGTACTTATTTACAAAGTTTTGTGACAGAAATAGAGAATTTTTTTTTTTTTCAAAATTTTTGGTCTTTTTTTGTTTATAGTGCAAAAAATAAAAACCGCAGAGGTGATCAAATACCACCAAAAGAAAGTTATATTTGTGGGAACAAAATGATAAAAACTTTGTTTGGGTACAGTGTCGCACGACTGCGCAATTCTCATTCAAAACGCAACAGCATAGTATTGAAGTGGTTAAGATAGCCTGTACCTGTTGGATTAGTTTGACATGTGCATCCTGGTATCTAGACAACTCTTTAAGTAACTTGTCAATGTTATTAATAACCAGGGGTGAACATCCGGAAAAAAGGTGGTAATAGGGTGTTTTAAGGTCTTATTTCTCAGTCTGGTTTGAGATGATCCTCCGGATCTGGTCCATAGAATTTGGTATTCTGATGTGGGAGAAGGTTTGGAGTTGCTTGGCACAGGTATTGAAAGATACTCTTGGGTAATTTGCGTTATAGTGGTGTACTTCTTGTATCAATGATCCAGGGTTCCTAGTTTTTGGTGAAGCTTGTGGTGTTTAGGCTGGCTTTGGCAAATGCGGCTTCAAGCTGATAGTGTGAGTTTAGTAGGATGATAAGTTCCGAGGAGGTGGGTGGTTGGTCTGATTTCCATAGTTTCGCGACTGCTAAACGTGCAGCGATCAATATGTGGGAGGCAAGAACCTTGACATGTCCCGGTCAAGTGGGGATTGAGAGACCTAGTAAGAGGTCTAGGGAGGACATTGGAGATGGTATGTTGAATAGGGAGGAGAGGAGGGTGGAAACTTCTTGCCAGTAAGGTTTGATGTGGCGGCAGTTCCACCAGATCTGGTGCAGGGTTCCTTTTTTGCCGCAGCCTCTCCAATATAGGGGGGAGGTTGATGGGAATATTTTAGCCAATCTTGTCAGGGTATAGTACTATTTGTGGAATAGTTTTAGCAGGGATTCCCAGTGGGAGATGTAGTGAGATGCTCGAAGAGGGAGGGTGAGGGCCTCGTTCCATAGATTGATTGATTGGAGGTGGGATGTCCGTAAATGTGAGCCAGAAGCTTGTAGAGGCATCTGGCCGTTCTGCTAGGGGGGTGGTAAGAACATTGTATGCCAGCAATATGCCCTTAACAGCTGCTTTTGGGGTCTCATAAAACTTTAATATGTTGAGTAGCGTAGCTCCATTATCAGATAAGGTGATGCTGGTGAGAATTAAATGAATACTTAGGTATAGGAAAAATGTTGATCTGTGCACGCAATAAGTTTGCTGCAGTTGTGCAAATGACGACAACATTCCTGCCGTGGAGAATAATTGATCAAGTGTAATCAGTCCTTCCTGACGCCAAACTTCAAAGGACAGATCAGGAGATAGTAGTTCTATCGCTTTAATATGCAGGATGGAGAAATGTTTTTTGGGGATCCCTTTGTCTCGTTGTATACATTCATACCATACTCTCAGGGCAGCCGTAATTGTATCCAAATTGTAATGCTGTGGTTTGAGGTTGAGTGTGACGGTGGAAAGGAAAAGTTTCAAGTCTGTTGTGATGACTGTAGCTTCAATTTGGGTCCAAGTTTTGCTCGAGTGAGGCACCCACCATTCTTTAAGTTGGTCAAGAATCACTGCTCTGTAGTATGCTTGAATATAAGGAGCTCCCATACCTCCCCTTTTCACAGGGGTATGAAGAATGTCTTTTTTTGAATCTGGGCCTTTTGTGTTGCCAGATTAAATCATTAATTATCTTTTGCAGTTGATGTAACTGAGTGGGTAAAAGGGGGAGGGGTATTGTACGAAACATGTATAGAATATGAGGGAGAAGGTACATTTTCGATTGATTGAGTCTCCCAGCCCAAGAGGCTGGGACAAGGCTCAATTCTTTGGCTATGCACTTAAGCTTCACTTGTAGGTTGTCAAAGTTAGTTTTTAGTATGGTTCTGCTCAGGGAGGTCAAGTGAATGCCTAAGTATGGCAGTGAGGCGCTGGAGGACCACTGAAAGGGGGAGTTTTCTGAGATAAACTGTTTAGTCGTTAGGTCAATGCCCAGGTCTAGCATAATAGATTTGCTATGGTTGACTTTATACAGGGAGACATCACTGAAGCGGTCATACAGTTTTTTGGACATTAGCAAGAGATGATCTGGGATCAGTGAGGGTGATGATGACATAGTCGGCTTATAGCCCGATTTTGTGCTCTGTGCTGCCAACTCTAATGCCTTTTATCGAGTGTGTAGTTATGATAGTTTGTGCAAGGGGTTTCATCACCATAGCAAAGATCAAGGTGGACAGTGGGCACCCTTGTCTTGTGCCATTGGTGATTCCAAACAGGTCTGATTTAATCCCTGACGTCCAAACTCTGGCGATCGGGGAGGAATACAGGTTCAGTACTGCTGTCAGGAAGGTCCCCGTTAGGCCGAATCTCTGTAGTACTTTTTCCATGTACGTCCAATGTACTCTATCGAACGCCTTCTCTGTGTCCAGAGAGAGGAACAGAGAAGGCGTCCAGGCGTTTTCCCACCCATTGTATCAGGTCGATGAGGCGTCTCGTGCCATCGCTCGCCTGTCTTTGTGGTACAAATCCCACCTGATCTGGGTGTATTATTTGGGGGATGATCGTGGAGAGGCGTTGGGCTAGCAGTTTGGCATATAACTTGGTGTCCATGTTAAGGAGAGAGATAGGTCGGTAATTAGCAGGATTGTCTGGTGGTTTGCCCAGTATTGAAAGGGTGACTATGAGAGCTTCCAAGGACATTTTTCCAATTAGTGCATAATGATTAATGGTGTCGCATAGGTGTGGGGTGAGAAGGTGTGAGAAATGTTTCTAATATTCGTTTGGGAACCCGTCCGGCCCTGGGGCTTTTGTGGAGGGGCAGTTGTTTAATGGCTCTGAGTATTTCTGTCGCTGAGAACAGCTGCAATACGCATCAATTTCATCCTTCTTGGGGTGAGTTGCTGTGTCAGAATCCCTCTGATCCCTCCTGTATTGATATGTATTGTAATTGTACTGTCTGCCCCCATGTTGTAAAGCGCTGCACAAACTGTTGGCACTATATAAATCCTGTATAATAATAATAATAATAAAGGGTATTATTTTTTTTCTTTAACATAAAAAGATACCATACTTACCTGCTGACCATCTCCTGTATCATGTCTGCAGTCTCTGACCATCTCCTGTATCATGTCTGCAGTCTCTGACCATCTCCTGTAGTATGGTCGCAGTCTCTGACCATCTCCTGTAGTAAGTCTGCTGTCTCTGACCCTTTCTTGTAGTAAGCCTGCAGTCTCTGACCCTCTCTTGTAGTAAGCCTGCAGTCTCTGACCCTCTCTTCTAGTATGTCTGTCTGCAGTCTCTGACCATCTCCTGTAGTATGTCTGCAGTCTCTGACCATCTCCAGTAGTATGTCTGCAGTCTCTGACTGTCTCCTGTACTACGTCTGCAGTCTCTGACCGTATACTGTAGTGTGTCTGCAGTCTCTGACCGTATCCTGTAGTGTGTCTGCAGTCTCTGACCGTATCCTGTAGTGTGTCTGCAGTCTCTGACTGCCTCCTGTAGTGTATCTGCAGTCTCTGCCTCCTGTAGTATGTCTGCAGTCTCTGACCGCATTTTGTATGGCTGTAGTCTCTGACCATCTCATGTACTACGTCTGATGGGAGAGCAGCAACCCTGCTCAAAGATGGTAGGGAAAAGTTCTGTCAGGAGAGGCGGCTGAGTGTGAGGAGATGGAGGCTTCCTTTTGATGTAAAATAAGGGATGGAGGCTGCGCTTGGTGACAGATGCTGTCTAACAGCATACCATAAGCAGTCTTTATATAAATATTATTTTAAACCTATCTGTACTTGTAGAAATGGGCCAGAGCATAGACAGAGTGTTTATTTATGGTTTTAATTTGAAATGTACCTTGATGTCCTTCACTAAGGTCTGTACTTTGGAAAGTGTCCGCTACAGCCTTGGCCCGTGCCTATTCCTGCTCTCACTCTAGAGAATATAATTCTCCATGTCCCTTGAACCTGCTTGTAAAAATCATCTTCTATGCATACCTTTTGACCATGAATATCTATTTGGGGAATCTCTTAAATTCACCAGGAGGTCACTGGGGGAAATCCCATAAGAAAAAGCCTACATCTCCTACTCCCACTACTTTTACTCAGCAAAAGAGGCCTTATTGCTGTCCCTAGGTGTCAACCAAGGCTTAACGCCTCTTTTTGTCACAGGCCATCGACTCCCAAGTCCACTAAGCCTACCCAGAAGCCCTCCTCACTACTAAGTCGCACCACCACTACTTGAAGTAGGAGGAAGTTTATTGTCATTTGCACCAGTCTGGATCCAAGATGTCACAGACTCTGGGTCCAATCTGTCAATTCAAAGGGTTATAAAATGGAGTTTCTCTGTGCCCTCCTCTTTTTTATCTTGAAAATCTGCTTCAGAGCAAATGAAGGCAGTTTTAATGACCGTCTTGCACCAATGCAGGCACAGGAAGTGGTTGTAACAGCCCAAGCCAGAATTGTCCTTAGGAGAAAGTTGCTTCCCTAATGTCCCACACGAGGTTCCTCAAGTCAACATGGCACCCTTCAATTTGCTTCTGGCCTTGATGGTAGCCTCCATTTGAGTTTTACTCCAGACTTCTTCAATACAACATAAACATGATGTAGAACAAGCAATTCCAAGCTTTGGAATCTGCTCAGACAGCCAAAGCTCTCACTGACATGATGGATCTCTAGGTTTGGGAAAGTTTATAATTTCCTGACTGTCAAAGGGCCCTGGTCCCCACAAAAGTAAACAATTCCCATCAACAATTTGAAACTGAGAGCCATTAGATTATCTTTGCATCGCTGGATCTCAGTTCTGCAAGGTCACCCTGTCAAGGTACAGTTGGAAGATGTGACACCAGTGGCCTACATAAACCTTCATGGGGGCACTATAAGTCCAGCTGACTTAAGAAACATGTCTAATACTCTCTGAAGCAGACATTCAAATTTCAGTTCAGAGTGGACAATTGGCAGACAGATTTCCTAAGCCATCAACCCCTATACCCAGGGGAATAGCTCTGCACCCAGAAGTCTTTCAGAATCTTTGTCAAACATGAATAAAACCAGATGTGGATATTCTGGCCTCCAGGTTCAACAGCAAACTCAATAAATTTGTGGACAAGACCAGGAATCCTGTAGCCTTTGCAGAAAATGCTTTGTTAATTTATTGGACTCTATTCAAGCTGTTGTATGGCTTCTCTCCTGAAGATCTCTCTACCCCCTCAAAATGCTACGCAGGATAGAGGAGGAATTGGTCCAGGTGATTTTCTTCACACCAAATGTGCCAAGAAGGGTATGGTCTACAGACCTAGTGGATGAGCCTTGGTCCAAAAAGACCAGACTTACTGGCCCAAAGCCCTTATTTTATCCTGCTTCTCAGTTGCTGTCTTTAATGGTATGGTTGTTGAAACCCAAGTCTTAAAGGATAGAGGTATTTCTAATGCTGTTTTTTTTTTCTACCTTACTCACAGCAAGAAAATCTAGCTCCTGCAAGATTTACCATGATGCATGGAAAGCTTACTTTGTCTGGTGCAAGGACATGAAACTGAGCCCAAGGGAATATTCTATCACTTTTTGGCCTTTGTTTTGTGTGGTCTTGACTCTTGACTGAAATCTGGTTCTGAGTACCCTTAAGGGAAAGGTTTCTGCCTTATTCTAGTTCAGAAACCTTTTGCCTTGTGGTCTCTAATCAGGGCTTTTCTTCAGGGAGTTGCTAATATAATGTGAGTTCCCCAATTCAACCTCCTGTATCACCTTGAGATCTTAGCCTTCTGCTCCCTGTTCTTCAGCGACCCCTCTGAAACAATTAGAGACATTCCACTAGAAGACCTGACTTGTAAAGTAGCCATTACTTCTGTTAGGCATGTTTCCAAGTTTGCCACGCTTTCTTGTAATGAAGGGCTTGACAAACACCAGGTGCCAGGTCACATTGGCACATAGAATTATTAGCTTGGCACCTGGGCTAGACTGTGGCAGGTGTCTTGTCCCCATGCTTCCCACCACGGACTAAGATGCCACGCTGGCCGCCGCTCCGGCTGGTAATTGAGGCCACTGCTTTGCGGCCTGCTGGAGCGAGGTGCACTACTCACTCTGTTGACTGAGGGCATTGCCCTTACATTGCTCACGCTGGCAGGGGAACTGGCACCCTCTTCTGGTGGCCGGGGCTGCTGCAAGCAGTCACTGCCCGCGCTGAGGGCTTCCCTTGCCTGCTCTCTCTGCCTGACAACTGGGAGCTGGTTGAAGGAGCTGTGTTAATCTGGTGCCCATAACCGGCACAGGGAGTGTGGGACAACTGCTTGGAACAGCTTCAGTTCCCTTTACACACCCCTCCCCCACAAAGATGGAAACAGCTTTCCATTTTTTTTCCTTTCATTAAAATGTAATTTTTATCCTTTTTCAGTGGTGGCTGGTGCTCGAGATTTTGGGGGTGCACAAACTAACACCCCCAGGAGAGGAAGACGGGCGGTGGGGCAATCACAAACCCCCCTGGGGGGTGCTAGTTTGTTCCGCCCCTCCCCCCCCCAAAAAAATCTTAAGCACCAGCCACCACTGAAAAAGAATAAAAATTAATTTTAATGAAAAAAAAAATAGGGGCTTCTTGATTGTCCAGAAGGAGGATCAGTGGGGCAATAGCTAATATAAATGTGCTATTCTCACACAACTGGGTGGGCTCGGTGCCAAGTGCTCTGCTCTTTTTTTGAGCCTCCGACCTCCGACCACCATAAGGGTCCTTTCACACACACGGACCGTTCATCAGTTCTTCAGTTCATCCGTTTTTCATCAGTTTTTTTCATCCGTTTTTTTCATCCGTTTTTTCATCTATGGTCATCAGTTTTTCATCAGTTTTTTTTTACATTCACTACCAATGCAAAAACGGATGAAAAACTGACCGTTCGTCAGTTTACATCCGTTTTTCGTCCGATCCATTTTTTTGACGGATGAAAAATAGGACTTTCATCCGTTCAAAAAAACGGATGCTGACGGAAGCGGATGAAAACGGATGCAAATACATGATCATCAGTTGTCATCCGTTTTTCCATAGAGATGCATTGATGTCCGTTTTTCATCCATCAACGGATGGATGAAAAACGGACAAACGGTCCGTGTGTGTGAAAGGGGCCTTACAAGCCAGGAAAGTACAAATACCCCCCAAATGACCCCTTTTTGGAAAGTAGACATTCCAAGGTATTTAGTAACAGGCGTGGTGAATTTTGTGAAGTTGTAATTTTTTCCCACAATTCTTTGAAAATTAAGATTTTTTTTTCTTTTCTTTTTTTTCCCACAAAATTGTCAGTGTAAGGTTATTTCTCACACACAGCATATGCATACCACAGATTACACCCCAAAACACATTCTGCTACTCCTCCTGAGTATGGAGATACCACATGTCTGAGACTTTTTCACAGCCTGGCCACATGCAGAGGCTCAACATGCAGGGAGCGCCATCAGGTATTCTAGGGACATAAATTACACATCTCATGTCATGACGACCTATCACAATTTTGAAGGCCCTGGAGCACCAGGACAATGGAGTTGCCCACAAAATGACCCCATTCTGGAAAGCAAATAACCCAACTAATAATTTATGAGCCATAATGAGACATTTGAACGGTTCATTTTTTTCCAGTCGTTTTTGGAAAATGTGGGAAAAAAATGAAAACAAATTTTTTTTACACAAAGTTGACCATTTATAAGATATTTCCAACACATAGCATGTACATAGCAAAAATGACACCCCAAAATACATTCTGCTATTCCTCCTGAGTATGGCAATACCACATGTGTGAGACTTTTACATAGCCTGACCACATACAGAGGCCCAACATTGAACTAGTACCTTCAGGCGTTCTACAAGCATAAATTACACATCTCATTTCTCAACTACCCATTACACTTTTGAAGGTCCTGGAGCACCAGGGCAATGGAATTGCCCACAAAATGACCCCATTTTGGAAAGAAAACACCCCAACGTATAATCTATGAGGCATAATGAGTCTTTTGAACATGTCATGTTTTTCCAGTCGATTTTGGAAAATGTGGGAAAAAAATGAAAACGCACACAAAGTTATCCATTTATATGATATTTCCAATACATAGCATGTACACAGCAAAATTACACCCCAAAATACATTCTACTACTCCCCACGAGTAAGGCGATACCACATGTGTAAGACTTTTACACAGACTGGCCACATACAGAGGCCTAACATTGAACTAGCACCTTCAGGCGTTCTACGAGTACAAATACAAATGACACATCTCATTTCTCAACCACCTAACTATTACACTTTTGAAGGTCCTGGAGCACCAGGACAATGGAATTGCCCACAAAATTACCCCATTTTGGAAAGCAAACGTTTAATCTATGGGGCATAATGAGTCGTTTGAACATGTCATTTTTTTCCAGTAGTTTTTGGAAAATGTGGGAAAAAAATTAAAAACGCTTTTATTTTTACACAAAGTTGTCAATTTATAAGATATTTCCAACACATAGCATGTACATGTACATATAATACATTCTACTACCCCCCCGTGTATGGCGATGCAAAATGTGTGAGACTTTTACAGGTGATGTTTACTCATGGGTGTGACGGTCACTGACAGGTGACTGGCGATTGTCACCGATGGGTGACTGGCGGTGGTCACTGATGGGTGACGGGTGTCTGGCGGTGGTCACTGATGGGTGACGGGTGTCTGGCGGTAGTCACTGATGGGTGATGGGTGTCTGGCAGTAGTCACTGATGGATGACGGGTGACTGGCGGTGGTCACTAATAGGTGATGGGTGACTGGCGATGGTCCTTGATGGGTGACGGCTGTCTGGTGGTGGTCACTGATGGGTGACTGGTGGTGGTCACTGATGGGTGACGGGTGACTGGTGGTGGTCACTGATGGGCGACTGGTGGTGGTCACTGATGGGTGCCGGGTGTCTGGTGGTGGTCACTGATGAGTGATGGGTGTCTGGTGGTCACTGATGGGTGACGGGTGAAGGTTACTGATGGGTGACGGTGACGGGTGAGTGGCGGTGGTCCCTGATGGGTGATGGCTGTCTGGTGGTGGTCACTGATGGGTGACTGGTGGTGGTCACTGATGGGTGACGGGTGACTGGTGGTGGTCACTGATGGGTGACGGGCGTCTGGTGGTCACTGATGGGTGACGGGTGAAGGTCACTGATGGGTGACGGTGATGCGTGACTGGCGGTGGTCACTGATGGGTGCCTGGTGTCTGCTGGTGGTCACTGATAGGTGATGGGTGTCTGGTGGAGGTCACTGATGGGTGACAGGTGACTGGTGGTGGTCACTGATGGGTGCCGCTTGTCTGGCAGTGGTCACTGATGAGTGACGGGTGGCAAATGACTGGCGGTGGTCACTGATGAGTGACGGGTGACTGGCGGTGGTCAGTGATGGGTGACGGGTGACTGGCGGTGGTCACTTATGGGTGACGGGGGACTGGCGGTGGTCACTGATGGGTGACGGGTGACTGGCGGTGGTCACTGATGGGTGACTGGCGATGGTTACTGATGGGTGACTGGTCATGGTCACTGATGGGTGACTGGCGGTGGTCACTGATGGGTGAGGGGTGACAGGCCACGGGTGACTGGTGGTGGTTACTGATGGGTGACAGCCATGGTCAGTGATGAGTGACAGGTGACAGGCCACATCGGTGTTGGGTGACAGGCCACTGATTTGCCGGTTGACACACCACGGTAACTGATGGGTGACAGGTGGAAATGTCAAAGGAAGTTAGGTGTTTGCCTGGTGCTACTGTTAGGAGAGATAAGCGGCGCATTGTAAGAATTGTCAAAAAAGCTAGCGAAGAGAGCAATGTTGATGTTGTTGTGCACCTTGGAACAAATGATTTTTCCCAGAATGATGTGCATTCTGTGCAGAAGGATTTTCAGAATTTGGGCCAGGATCTTCAACAGTTAGGGTGTACTGTTACATTTTCAGAGGTCTTACCTGGTAAAGAGTCAAATTTACGTACGGGTTTTTCAACGATTTAAGGTAAGGTTCTTCGAGTCACGGGAACACACTCCCTACGTCCGGTAGAGAGAACATTTCAAGTTACAGGCTGGTGGCCCATCGTAGTACTGATTGTATTGGTTTTGGAAGTCGAAACGTGGTTAAGAAATTGGTTTGTAACTTGAGACGATAGGTTTCATGAAAGAACACAACAGGTAATACGTGTCCATTCTGGAGACTTTTACATTGTCATGTGGGATTGACAACTTCTAGGACCGGGTTTAAGACTTTTAGGAAGACGTGTCTTACGTGTAGTAAGACCCTTTTTAGTAAACAAGGTTCCACGTGTTGTTGTAGTTGTAAC
>BLSH010113728.1:794945-823009 GCA_018402905.1 Glandirana rugosa | reverse complement strand
TAGAATTCTGGGATGTATCAGTAGAGGGATCACCAGCAGGAGGAAGGAGGTTCTGATTCCTCTATATAGATCTTTAGTGAGACCTCACTTAGAATACTGTGTCCAGTTCTGGAGACCTCACTTACAAAAAGATATTGATAAAATAGCACGAGTTCAGAGACGGGTAACTAAAATGGTGAAAGGTCTGGGGGATAAAACATATCAAGAGCGACTTCAGGAACTTAATATGTACAGTCTGGAGGAAAGAAGGGAGAGGAGAGACCTGATTGAAACCTTTAAATACCTCAAGGGGGTGAATAAGGTTCAGGAGGGCAGTCTTTTCAATATGAAACCAAAATCAAGAACACGGGGACATGACCTCAAACTAACTGGGGGGAAGTTCAAAACTAATCTTAGAAAGTATTATTTTACTGAAAGGGTGGTTGATGATTGGAATAAACTACCAACAGAGGTTGTGAGACAGTCAACAGTAAATGGCTTCAAACATGCTTGGGATAAACATAAATCCATAGTCAGACAACAAGGTTAATGTAAAAAAAAATAAAATAAAAAGGGGCAGACTCGATGGACTACTCAGTCTTTTTCTGCCGTCACTTTTCTATGTTTCTATGTGACATGCCACGGTCGCTGATGGGTGACGGGTGGCAATCCATGGTCACTGGCGGGTGACACGCCATGGTCAGTGATGGGTGACGGGTGACACGCCACGGTCAGTGATGGGTGACGGGTGACAGGCCACGGTCACTGATGGGTGACAGGCCACGGTCAGTGACGGGTGACAGGTGCACTTTATGATGACAGGTGCACTTTATGGGGGCATATGGGGTGACTGTTGGGGTGACAGGTGAATTGGGGGGGGCAGGGGGGGATGTGTCAGTGTGCTTTTACTATACAGATCAGTAACTCACTGATCCTAGCTCTTCTTTCCTCACACTAGAAACTGTGTGAGGAGAGAAGAGCTGGTAACAGTGAGTTACCGCTCTGTTTACATTGCATGTGATCGGCTGTGAAGTAGATCACAGCCGATCAAAAGGTATCAGCTGCCGGCTGGCGGCTGATACCTGTGTCGGTGACAGGCAGTGTTCCCTAGGAACACGTCGCCACCGACACGCACGCGCAGCGCGCTCCCGATCGCGCACATGTGCAGTGCGAATCGGGGAAGTGCCATTTGTGATCAGCCGTGACTTCGTCACATTCCCAATGGCTGTTCACCCCCGTCGGTGATGCGGCGTGTCCTGGGGACACGCCGACACTGACAGAGCCGGGATGCGCGTGCCCGATCGCGCGCAATCCTGGCTTAAAGGGGCGACATCATATGATGTCCACCCGGAAAGAGAGCCGCTCCGCTCCGCCGTCATTTGACAGCGGGAGGACGGCAAGCAGTTAAGTTCTAACAGGTGGATATATAGGCCTCAGCAGATACCAGAAAGACGTCACGTGTGACGAAACATGTAGGGCAGAGCTAAGCATTGATGCACCACCCCCACATGATCCTGGAAGAATGGGCGATAGAACCTATGCATGCTGTGCCGGCAAATTATTGTTTTTATACGCAAATTTTTCATGGATGTTTGTGAGAACTTTTACTATTTATCTTATTAAATAAACTTACAGAATGACACTATTGGGATCCTTCCTTTCTTTGTATACAAACATGGTTACAGGCCGAGATTGGAGGAGTTATACCCATCCCTGAGAATCCACACCCCCAGACAACTAGATGGAGGAATCGCTATCTTATACCGCGCAGAAGGTGATATCTGCCTGCATATGTGACCCGACTAGAGATAACGGGTCCAATCTAGTTGGTAAGGGTATTTAATTGCTTATCATATGCACAAGAGGTGTAAGACGGTGTCTGGTGGTGGAACCCTGAGGAAAATCTTTATATCGGATTTATACTTGGAAGTTTGGAACTATTGTTTTTCTTCCTCCTTTTTTTTTTGGATCACTATTTTATTTCTTTTTGCACAAATTAATTTTTCTATATCACATTATTAATCAATTATTTTGAACACTCACTGATGAACTGTTTATTTAGTCACTTTGGATTGCTGTTTTGAACATTGTGATTTGTGCACCTAATGTTTTTCATCTCACCATAATTTAGGTTTGAGATACCTAAATTCACGTTAGCGTGACATTTTATATGTTTTTGATCTTAGTTGAGGAGAACGCTTCGCTTACTCATGTCAGAGCTTTTCCTGTAATAACTGGTGATCTGTTGTCTAGCCAAGAAATATTCGAGAAGCAGCAGAGGAGGTGCATCTACTGGTTCAAGACATAGAAGTGTATAAGCACAGTAAGTGCACCTGTAAGCCGGTGCAGTTAGCTAGTCTGCCACTTGGTGGCTCTGTATCAAATAGTGTGATAAAAGGGAATTATTATAATTAGGTGTTAGGTCGCCTTTTGGAAAAAGCCTTCCTGTAGCAATGGGTGGAGTTAGTGCCCATATAAATGCCAGGAGGGAAGGGGCTGAGTGAGACAGGCATGGGAGCCAAACACCCCACAACCACATGTGTATGTAATGGAAAATTGAATAATTACCTTTCCGTAATTTTACTTTTCTGGTGCCTATTCATGGCAGCATACACATGGTTGATTGTTCCGCCCCCAACCAACCCATAGGACCACTTTAATTCTAGAAGAAAGTCAGCCCCCCCCCCAAGTCATTCTTGTAACTAGACTCAAGCGTTAAGGGTTATTTATTTTTTATTATTTATTTCAGGTGCTTATATAGCGCTGTCAATTTACGCAGCGCTTTACATATACGTTGCACATTCACATCAGTCCCTACCCTCAAGGAGCTTACAATCTAAGGTCCCTAACTCACATTCATACACATACTAGGGGCAATTTTAGACAGGATCTAATCAACCTACCAGCATGTCTTTGGAGTGTGGGAGGAAACCGGAGTACCCGGAGTAAACCCACGCAGGCACAGGGAGAACATGCAAACTCCAGGCAGGTAGTGTCGTGGTCGGGATTCGAACCTGCGACCCTTTTGCTGCCAGGCGAAAGTGCTACACACTACACCACTGTGCCGCCCATATAGAAAGGGAGGGTGTATGCTGCCATGGATTGTACCAGGAAAGAAAAATTACGGAAAGGTAAGTATTCCATTTTCCTGGTGCCTGCATGGCAGCATACATATGGTAAATATCTCGCTCACAGGGAGGGTTGCTGAAAAAAAATCTTGTTTAATTTTGATTACAAAACCAACAACTGTAAAGCTTTTTTCCCAAAGTCGTGGGAAGTAAGCGCAACTGGATCCAGGCTATAGTGTCACGAAGGTGGTAAAAGACAACCAACTTGCCGCAGGACAGATGTTTTTTGGCGAGACTTGTGCTAAAGCCGCCCAAGAAGAGGCCATTCCCCACGTGAAGTGAGCATTGATTGCTTTCAGAATTGGAAGACCACTAGCCCGATACGCTCTCTGTATTAGACGTACAATCTAATTTGCTAAAGTCCTTTTGGATGCTGCCATTCCTCTTCTAGCACCATTAGGGATTACAAAGAGGCGTTAATCTTTACGAAAAGGCTGCGTTGGCTCAATGTATCGCTGGAGAGTCCTTGCCATGTTCAGCTCATATATTTGGAAGTTGCTGGGTCTTCCTCGAAACCTGGGAGAACCCATTCCTGATTAAGATGGTATACAGAGAGGACTTTAGGGATGAACTGATGTATTGGTTGCAGGACCACCCTGTCTGAGAAAAACATAATGTAGGGGTCTTGAGCCCCTAAGGCTTGGATATCCAACACTCTTCTTACAATCACTTTGAACTTACCTGAATGTTGCAGCCACTTACCTAGTGGTATGTTGAGGATCTTTTTGATGTGGCACTGGACTGCGGAAAGCGGCTGAACCTGAAAAGGGTTAAAATTAACCAACTTGTAGTCACTTCCTCTCTCAAATATCTGGGAGTTACTATGACCACTTCCTCTTTGTCATATATAAGGAACAATATTGTTCCATTATTGACAAGATTTCTAACTCCAAGTAGGGTCTGGTGTAAACTTCCCCTTTCAGTAATAGGCTGTATAAATTTAATTAAGATGGACTGGATGCCCAAACTCTTATATTATTTACACAATTCCCCAGTTTGGAACCCTCTAAAAACCTTTATTAAGATAAATAGGATATTTAGAAATTTGATTTGGAGGAATAAGACCCCCCGTATCAAATTAGATCTCCTGCAATATCCAAAGGAGGTTGGGGGTTTAGCGTTTCCAAACCCGAGAATGTATTTTCTAGCTGCTCAATTGCAGCATCTGGTGCAGTGGGAATCAGAGGTCCTAGTTGCACCCTCATTTTTCTTACTCTCCTTTGGGTTCCAGGGTCGCCTCCTGGTCCTGGAGGGGGCATTGAGGTGCCCTGCTTTCGCTAATATGTCCACCTTGGTACTCATATACAAGGTTTGCGATTTTGCTAATAAGGTAATGGGGGTTTCCCCCCTAAATAAATACCCCTATTTGGTAATGAAAGGTTCCCGGAGAGTATAACCCTCTAGGGTTTTCAGCGATGGGAACGAGCTGGGATTGTTACCCTTACTCAATTATATGAGAATGGGGTACTTAAATCTTTTGATCAACTGGTATAGGAATTCTCTTTAAACCCTAGATGGTTCTATCAATTCCTGCAGCTGCGCCATGGCCTATATGCCAAATTTTCATCTTCTCCTGTTCTGTTTCCCCCAATTCCAGTTTTGGAAAGACTGGTTCAAGCAACCATTACTAAAGGCATAATCTCTACAACGTATAAATCTCTATTAAAAAGTACTTGTAATGGGTTTCATTGTCCAGCTAGAGAGAAATAGGAACATGATATCAGCCCTATCTCTGACCAAGTCTGGGACGAGATTCTTCAGGCCCTTCCCCTTGTATCTCTTTCACCTTCATTTAGATTAACACAATTTTATATATTGTATAGGGCGTATAGGACTCCAGAACTTCTGTTCAATATCGGGTTAACTTCGGACTCGACCTGCTCTAGATGTGGCAACTCGGGGTCTTTGATACATTTGCTATGGCCCTGTCTGAAACTCCAGAGGTATTGGGCGAAGGTTGTGGGTACTCTTGATGGAATTTTAGATCTTAATCTCAAAGTGGATCCCTTAATGTGTCTCCTGGGCTACCTTGATCGCTCTGTGCTTAGACCACCATTGTGGTTTACTGTTACACGGGCGCTGTTTGTGGCTCGGAGACAGATAGCAATTAGGTGGACTTCCCCTCATCCTCTGTCTATATCTGATTGGATATTTGATTTGAATAGATGCATCTCCTATGAGAAACATATTTTCTATATGCGAAACTCATCTAGGAGCTTTGATTCAATCTGGAAGCCATGGCTTGACCATATGGACACGGGACTGAATTAAGAGTTATGTCTACAGGAGGATAATGTTTGGGGAAAAGGGTGGGAAGGAGAATTTTTCCTCCCCTTATCCTTTTTCCCTCTTCTCTCCCCCCCCCTTTTTTTCTTTTTTGTGTAAACGTATGAAAAATGTATGTACTGGGTTTTTAAATGTTTTTTTTTTTCTTTTTGTCTTGTACATATTGGTGTGCTATAAAAAAATTGAAAAATAAAATCTGATTTAAAGAAAAAATTAACCACAGGAAGATATTATTTTTTTTTACTCCAAGTTCCGCCTCCCTCATGATACCTTGGGCTGACTCCATAGGTGCTAAAATGGGCTCGGTGTCTTCCAGAGAAAAGAAAACTCTTTCAGACTTCACAGGAGATGTTACCCTATTGACAGCTGCCACCATAATGAACCCAGAAACTCCTTTATAATGAGCTTGATTGGGAGTACCAAGATGACTAGCGACGGCTTCACGAGGCATTCTGCGCATGCGCCGATGACATCATACGCCCGTGCCGTGGCTCCTCTGACCTCTGAAAACTAGCCCCGGGAGGTGCACGTGAAGAGCTGCTGCCAGGCAGGTAGGACGGAGATGCTATAGAGCAGCTATGGCGGGCCCTGATGAGCCCTGCAAGGGCCAGAAAACATTGCAGACTGACTCTCTGGAGGAGGAGGGGGGGGGGCAAAAAAAGCAGAAACCAGGCCAAGGCTGCATAAAGATAGGGAACTTGTGCAGAAGATTTTACAATAGGGGGAGGGGGTATCTGCAATAAATATCCGGCCCCAAAAACCCCAAAAAGATCCACAAAAACAGGTTCCCACTTACTTATTGGCGCATTTTAGCAGCCTAAGTCCTGGGACTCCATACTACAGGAGAGCATGACCTTGCAATGGTTGCACCAACACAATTGTGTGGTAAGGGCTGTTTCCAGGTGATCCATGATCCTGCAGGCTTGAGATCAGAAAAAAAGAATGATGTGGGGGGTTGTGGCTGACTCTTTGTTTTATAGAGTTAAAGTGGTCCTGTGGGTTGGTTGGGGGCAGAGCAACCAACCATGTGTATGCTGCCATGGAGGCACCAGGAAAGTCAGCTACTTCCAAGGGCTCTTCATGTGGCTGAACTCTGGGTGAGGTAGTTCAACACCCACAAGAACCAACTGTAGTCGCTCTGACTCAAATTATGGACTGTGAGCAAGATGCAAAAGGCCTTTTAGGCAGGGCTACATGTTCTCTGACATGAGTACTAGTACACCTGGGAGTGAGAGTAACATTTGGGAGTGTGCAGGGGACCTGTGTGTTTTGGTGCCAATATCTGGCCAATCACAAGCCCCCTTACACACTGCTATTTTTCAGAGGAACTCATGGAAAAAGGGAAATCTTTCAGTGTACTACACACTTATGTTCTGTATTCTCAAAGAAAAGTAGCCCCTATATACTATGGTATTAATTATGATATATGGTCATGTTAACACAACATTGTCAGCGAGAAGCAAAGGTGTAAAATGTCCCTAAGCTAACTAAAAAAAAGAAAAAAGTGTAAACCTGCTCAACCTTGGCCATCATGTTAGTCCAGAGGGAGAGATGGAGGTGCATAGGAGAACCCCCATCTGCTAACGTGTTTCAATTGCTAAGATGTCTTAATCAGGACACTGGAACAATGGTGACTCTGGAACAGTTACACTGCTCACAACTCACCACAGCAATATAATAGAAATATGGCTTTCAGCAGCAGAAAACTCTCCAGACAGCAGACAGTCTGTCAATCCTGGCAGCATGATCTTCTGGCAATAACACAGCCCTACAGCAGCCACATGCACAGCTCTCTCTCTTGCTGCAGAATCAATCTGCACAGTACCGTAGTCTGTGCAGGTATTCTGGCAATTAGGGGTCATGTCCTCTGGCTCTCAGTGTATGAACAATGTTAGCCTTGAGTCTTAATTTCCCAAGCTCTCAGCCCACAAAGGGCTTTCTGCTCTCCTTGTGGGACCCCACTGCTCTGGCAGAGGGTGTAGCTAAACAGTTCCTGAGATAGCGGTCAATCATATGCCCTCCCTGCCCTGTTATTAGGGGCGAACATAGTCGTGTCTGTAGCTGCAGCTAATGAAAGTCCTCTTTGGTTCCCTTCTCCCTGTAGTTGTTTTTTTATTTTCTTGACTGTTTTAGCTCTGGGCAGTTTTTCTCTTAGTACAACGCTAGAAATAATCATGTGACTATAAAAAGCAGCACTCTAGGTATCAGCAATAGCGAACTACGTATTTTTTACATGGCAGGTCTCCTTTAAATATTACACAACCTCCAAATACAACAGAAAATCGTTGTAATTTGTTTTTATTTTAATATGTTTGTGTGTTAGATCCAAAAACTAGCATCTGTCCTAATTAAACCTAACTAGAAAAAGACAGCATTCAAATATTTTCTTTTTTTTTTAATAATGCTTAGAAATTATTCCAGCTGTATTGCTTTGAACTACATGTTGATTAAAACGTAAGTTTTCTCTTCTTCTTTTTTACTAGGTAATTATTTTCTGTTTACAACTATTGACAGCACTTTACTGTACCTAATAAACACTAGACAAAACAGGCATTAATTACCTGAAAATGTGAGACATTTTACTACAGTCAGAGAAAAGATTTGGATTTTTTTTTTTTGTATTGAAAAGTAGATTAATTATAAATATTATTCAGCCGACACCTAATATCCATAATATACAACATCCTCTCTTCTAACTGCTCTATGAAATCCCTAACAATGTGCAAAAACTGGGAAAAAGAATTAAACATCTCTCTGACAGAAGAGCAATGGGAACGCATAGCCATACTAACACACAAATCCTCCCTAAACGTCTCCACGCAAGAAAACAGCTATAAGGTACTGTCTCGCTGGTACAGAACTCCAGTAATGCTGCACAAATTCAAACCAGCCCTCTCAAACAAATGCTGGAGATGCTCCGATGCCACAGGAACCTTAACACATATCTGGTGGTCATGCCCCCTAATCCAGCCATTCTGGAATCAAGTCAGAGAAATTACTGCTGATGTCTCAACTTTCAGTCTAGACAACACACCTGCTCAACTCTTACTCCATCACTCTGAAATGCCTGCGCACCATTACTCTAAAACCCTGATCCCTTCAATGTTAAACTCAGCCAAAATGTGTATCCCCCTACACTGGGGATCCAAATCTCCCCCATCAATCAAAGAATGGCTTACGCGCATAAAGAAAACAGCTGACATGGAAGAGCTAATTGCGATAGCTCGAGACCGCCCAGACAGGTTCTCACGCACCTGGGCATGTTGGAACCACTTTTGTACAACTGAGAGATACAACACCTTAATGGGCTTCCATTAAACAGTAACCCACCTATTACAGCCTGTACCTTACTACCCACACACCCACTAGATAGAACATCACAAGCAGCCCTTCTGCTGTGACACTTTCCAATCCTCAAAAGTCTAACCCCCAATTCTTAAACAAGTACAGTCTGAATAATATAAGGATGTACACTAACTTAGCTCCGAACATCTACCCTCTTAAGAAAGGAAGGTGAGCCAATATGAGAGAACTATCCTCGACAGACATAATACCCCTTGAACCCGAGCGATGGGAGCTAAATCCCCACCTCCCCGCAACCTCAACTAACTCCCCTATACCTCCTCCTCTCCCTCCCCCCCTCCATCTCCCCACCCACCCCCCTTATTCTTGCTAAAGTTCTACATACACCAACGGATCATACCTCAACCACCAAGGACACCTCACCCCCAATTCACATTACCCTTCTCGACAGAGATACCTGACAAGACATACAACATAAACCTGATTACGCCTCCATTATGACAATATGTAGTACCACCATATTCTCTCTTACCCTGATGACAAGAATGTAATTGTAATATGCATATGTACTTCCCCTGCGTTGTCAACTACTTTTTCTACAATGTTGTATACCCCTGGTATATTCTTGTTATAACTATCCTGGTTGAATTATCCTGTAATTCCATATTGTAACTTCCTATCATATTTACAATAAACTTTATGGAAAAAAAAAAATAAAAAAATAAATAAATAAATATTATTCAGCAGCATGCATGTCCTTAATACGCAACCTGGTCATTTTTTGCCAGTAATACAAACACTGCTGTTTCCAACCTGCCTTGCTATGGTCACTTGATCTTTGGCTGAAGGAAGCATTGTGAATATTTTATTATCACTACAAAGATTATTTTCTTTTCACTTACTTCCTCTATGTAATCAACAAATATGGCCACCACCATTTATGTATAGAGTTACAAACTATACTCTTAAATGTGTTTTTTTTAACCACTTCAGCCCTGGAAGAATTTACCCCTCAATGAGCAGAGCATTTTTTACAATTTGGCACTGCGATGCTTTAACTGGTACTGACACGGTCATGCAATGCTGTACCCAAACTAAATTTGCGTCCTTTTTTTTTCCCCCACAAATAGAGCTTTCTTTTGGTGGTATTTGATCACCTCTGCGGTTTTATTTTTTGCAATATATACTAAAAAAGACTGAACATTTTGAAAAAAAATGCAATACAATGTTAGTCATACATTTTTGCCAAAAATGTATTCAGCCACATGTCTTGGGTAAAAAGAAGTCAATAAGCCTATATTCATTGGTTTGTGCATAAGTTATAGCGTCTACAAACTAGGGTACATTTTCTGGAATTTACGCAGCTATTATTTTATGACTGTCTATCTTATTTCCTGAGGTGCTATAATGGAAGGGCAGTACAACCCCCCCCCCCCCAAATGACCCCATTTTGGAAAGTAGACACCCCAAGGAATTTGCTGAGAGGCATGTCACAAGTGATTGAAAAATGACAAAAAAAAAATGACACAAATTTGTCATTGAAATTATATATTGCTCACACATGCCATGGGCATATGTGGAATTATGCCCTAAAATACATTCTGCTGCTTCTCCTGAGTACGGGGATACCACATGTGTGAAAATTTTTGGGAGCCTAACCGCGTACAGGACCCCAAAAACCAATCAACGCCTTGAGCATTTCTAAGAGTGTAAACTCTTGCTTTCTCCCCACACTACCTATCACAGTTTCGGAGGCCATGAAATGCCCAGATAGCAAAAAAAAGCAAATGACCCCATTTTGGAAAGTAGACACCCCAAACTATTTGCTGAGAGGCATGTTGAGTCCATGGAATATTTTATTTTTTTGTCACAAGTGATTAAAAAATGACAAAAAAAAAAAAAATGACACAAAGTGGTTACTGAAATTATATATTGCTCACACATACCATAGGTATGTGTGGAATTACACCCCAAAATACATTCTGCTGCTTCTCCTGAATACGGGGATACCACATATGTGAGACTTTTTGGCGGTCTAGCCGCGTACAGGACCCTGAAAACCAATCACTGCCTTCAGGCTTTCTAAGGGCGTACATTTTTTGATTTCACTCCTCAGTACCTATCACCGCTTGGGAGGCCATGAAATGCCAAGATAGCACAAACCCCCCTCCCCAAATGACCCCATATTGGAAAGTAGACACGCCAAGCTATGTGCTGAGAGGCACGTTGAATATTTTGCAGATCTCGCTTTTTGTCACAAAGTTTTGAAATTTGAAAAAAGAAAAAAAAATACATTTTCCTTTTCTTACTTCATTTTCCAAAACAAATGAGAGCTGCAAAATACTCGCCATGCCTCTTAGCAAATACCTTGGGGTGTCTACTTTCCAAAATGGGGAAATGTGCGGGGCTTTTGTGCTACCTTGACATTTCAGGGCCTCCGAAACCGTGATAGGTAGTGAGGAGTAAACTCACCATTTTACGCCCCTAGAAAGCCTGAAGACGTGATTCGTTTTTGGGGTACTGTATGCGGCTAGGCTCCCAAAAAGTCTCACACGTGGTATCCCCGTGCTCAGGAGAAGCAGCAGAATGTATTTTGGGGTGTAATTCCACATATACCCATGGCATGTTCGAGCAATATACCAATTAGTGACCACTTTGTGTAAAAAAAAAAAAGAAATGTATTGTCATTCTCCAGAAACTTGTGGCAAAATATAAAATATTCCATGGACTCAGCATGCCTCTTAGCAAATAGCTTGGGGTGTCTACTTTCCAAAATGGGGTCATTTGTTTTTCTTTTGCAATTTGTGCATTTCATGGCGCACGAGACTTATAGGTAGTGAGTAGTGAAATCAGCAATTTTCTCCCTTAGAAATCCTGAAGGCGGTGATTGGTTTCCCGGGTCCTCTACGCGGCTAGACTGACGAAAAGTTTCACATATGTCGTATCCCCGTATTCATGAGAAGCAGCAGAATGTATTTTGGGGTGTAATTCCATATATACCCATGGCATGTGTGAGCAATATATCATTTCAGTGACAACTTTGTGTAATTTTTTATTTTTTGTCATTTTTCAATCACTCGTGACAAAAAGTAAAATATTTCATGGACTCAATATGCCTCTCAGCAAATAGCTTGGGGTGTCTACTTTCCAAAATGGGGTCATTTGGGTGGTGGGGGGGGGGGGGTTGAAGTGTCCTGGCATTTTATGCCCAACATCACCCACTCTTCTAACCACTTGAACCACCAAGTCTTTTCTGACACTTTTTGTTTACATGAAAAAATACTTTTTTTCACTAGAAAATTACTTTTTTTAAAGCAGACACCCTACAGATTAAAATGGTGGGTGCGCAATTTTTGGGGAAAAAAAACACTTTTTTGAATTTTAATGCGCAAAAACGATATTGCCCAAATGTTTGGTGAAATAAAAGATGATCTCATGGCAAGTAAATAGACGCCAAACATGACCTGCTTTAAAAATTACACCCGTGCAGCAGCAACAAACTATATACTTTTTAAAAGCCGTTACAGGTTACCACTTTAGATTTACAGAGGACGTCTACTGCTAGAATTACTGCCCTCAGTCCTGACGTTCATGGTGATACCTCAAATGCATGGTGCAATTGCTGTTTACATATGACAGGAGACCGACACTTGCTTTGTGTGACCTTTGTATGTGTGCACGGGGGGACAGGGTAAATTTTTTTTTTTTTTTTAATTATTCATTTTGCTTTTTATTTTAATTTTACACTGTCCCTTTCATTTTTCTTTTTTTTTTTTTAAATCATTTTTATCATTATCACAGGGAATTTAAATATGATATGATAAAAATAGGTAGTGTCTAGTGTGACGAACGCGGGTATCAGACCGCTGCCCTCCTCAGCGACCGAGGACCCCCCTGATCCAATACCGCACTTGTCACGAACGTAACAATGCCACTCTCAGCTGCTTTCAGCACAAAGATTTCCCAGTTTGCGGGATCACCATCTAAGTGTCAGCTGTCGGAGAGCGATTGTTACCGGGCTAATTCAAACAATTAACCCTTTCACTGCCACCACTTCTGGATTCCGGCCAGAAGACCCTTATGTTAGCAATACCAGTATTTTAGAACAACGTCTGTACACACACTGTCACCACAGACAGATATATTCAGATGCGTTATTCTAAAAATAGTAGTGCTCTTCGAAGGAACAGATTCGTAATAGTTGCATTAAGAGCTTTAGGGACAAAATTAACACTTTTCAAAATAAGGTTTAATAATGAAAAGGTCAAGTTTTAATTGCAGTAAAATATTTACAGAAAAATAAAAGTACAAAGTGAGACAAATTTACAGCGAAAGAGAACACATTGAAAATACCTGCATTTGAAATGTCCTTGCCTAATCAGTGTTTCAAAGATGATTTCCTGGTCCTCTGATGTTCAATGATGGTAAGATGAGGACTCCCCAATTGATCTTGACAGTCCTTTTTCTCTGGACCACCAGGGGTGGGCCATACCTCTCTGGCCATTCGTATGAGAGGGAGTTTCCTTAGACAATGTCCAGGGCGGACCGTGGAGATACATGCTTCATAATCATGCATGGATCATAACTTGTGATTGGACCATCCGGCATATTTTATAGCAAGAAATTGAATTTCAGCTTGCATAAAGCTTCCAAATAACTCCAAACACGAGGATTCTGAGACCTTTCCGGACCCTGGGGAGGGAATGGACTAATTCTATCCCTCCTTGGGTAACAAGGGTGAATGTTTATACTTGAATTATCCAGGCCGAAATTCTACATTAAAGTATGTATGTTTTATCACTTTGGCATACATATAGCGGAAGTTATGACTGTAAGTTTTTATGTAAGTTTAAGGCAGAGAGAGAGTGTCATCCCTAGGTCAGACCTGCCAGGGTAATTTATGGGCCAACATCAGTTTGTTGTATGTTTGTTCAAGATAAGCGGACAGGCCTTCTCCTGGCCATAAAGTGTAATCAAAGGCCCCTTTTAAATTTTTGGCCTGTCCACAAGCAGAGGGGGTGTAAAGGACAAGCTTGTTCAAATTGCCATGTCAGAAGGAGAGAAACAGAACTTAACCCTTTACGTAGCTTCTCTTCCAAGATGGAGCCAGTGTCGCTTCGGGCCTGGTATCATTACTTTGCGTGGGTCTCACGCGTGATACCATCACATCTAGATCTCTCCTCAGCCCTTAAAGCGTCTGACCACACCAAGGTTGGTGTGATAAGATGCTTTCCAAATTTCCCAATGGCGCCGTTTATATCCGGCGAAACCGAAGTCATGAAATGCTCGTAGCTTCCGGTTTCTTAATCCATAGAGATAATTAGAGAAATCCTAGTCTTTGATCAGCTCTATGGTCAGCCGGCGAAACCACTGGCTGTATTCTCACGTTCCCCCGGTGGGACAGGAGAGCCCGAGGAAAACATTCAAAGACCAGCAACTTACAAGTACGTCGCTGGTCCTTGTTGGGCATATGTTGTAATGTTCTTTTTTTTCTTGCAGCCTGTGGGTTAAATGAAAAAACAGAATCAATCAATCGGTAGATACACCTACCATTAGAAAACCCTGCATCCTCCCAATTCTAATGATGGGCATAGCACCGTTCTAAAAATATATACTGAAGAATAGGGACAATCCATCCCAATTTCCACCCACTGCCCCTATGCTCCGGTATATATGCTCTTTTTTAACTGTGGTGATGAAATCACCTCCTACAGTGCTGAAGTCACTGATTTACGTATAGTTGGAGCAAACACTGTTGCTGTCACCATGAATAAATCAGTGCTGCAGCTGAATGGCTTACCTGAAAAGAAAAAAACGATTAATAAAACACAGTAAACAGTAACATAAAAAAACACATACCTGCAAAGAACACATTATGAAACACAGTAACAATTAAACATTACAGGTAAGCAGTAATGTATAAAAAAATTACACACCTGCAAAGAAAACATGATAAAAAACAGGAACAAAACATTACAGGTATGCATAAAAAACAGTAACAACAGAGAGAGAACAATAGAGAGGGAATAGAGAGAAAACAATAGAGAAAAACAATAAACTGACAACTGTTTTTGGCTTTTTTATTTTATGTTTTTTGGTTTTTATAACATTTTTTATTTTATTTTTTGTTGTTTTAAAAAATATATATTTTTTTGTACGCTTTTCTTTTTTTTTTAACAGTAACAGTAAAGGTTGGGGTCTCTCAAAATGCAGTGACATCTTTGGAGACCCTATGAAAGTGTACCCTATTCCTGTGTAGTGCTGTACCCTACGCTAATACTCAACTAGTGTATGGTAGCGCTGGAAACAGTCACCGATGCAAAAACCAGGCTGGTCAGGACAGGAGGGCCAATAAAAATGAGTGTCACGCCTGTATCTACGTCGTCTGCAGACACAACATCTTTTTTGGGGGGCTCGTTGGTAGGGGTACCAGGGATGGCATGTGAAAAATGCCACCCATGCAGCCAGCTCACTGCATTTGGATTAAGAAGATAGGGTGCAGCACATCTGGAAACAGAAGGGCTGTGACAATCTCTTCCTGGAATTTAAGGAAGGATCCAGGCCGTCCTGTGCTTTGTATAGCACATAAGCCTTCAGCAAAGCCAATTGGAATAGGTATACAGACACTTTTTTGTACCAGCATCTGGTCTTATGGGCAATTAGGTATGGTGCCAATAACTGGTCGTTGAGGTCCACCCCTCCCATATTAATGTTATATTTGTGGACACAGAGGGGCTTTGCCACAACACAAGCAAATTACTACTTCTCAAACAGGCTCTCTCCTCCCGTCTAAGTCGAGATTCTACCAGCTGTTTGGGGATTAGGTCACACAGTGCCACATGCACCAATTCCTTGATTAAAAAGATTACTAAAAAGTGGCACTTGTGTAGTAATTGTCCATGTACAAATGGTACCCATTTCCGAATAAGGGTGACACCAAGTCCCAAACAATCGTGCCAGCGCTCCCTATATAGTCCGGGCAGTTGGGGGGCTTCACGTGACTATCTTTTCCCTCGTAAACCATAAAACTATATATATATATATCTATATATATAGCCTGTGGCCCTGTAACCGAGCCTATACATCTTGACCCCATATCTGGCACGCTTGCTGGATAGATACTGTTTGAATGCAAGACGGCCAGAAAATTTAATCAGGGACTCGTCTACGCAGACAATTTGATCGAGAATAAACAAGGCTGCGAAATGTTGGTTGAAGTGGTTTACAAGGGGTCGAATTTTGTTAAGCCGATTGTATTCAGGGTCACCCCGTGAACAACATTGTTCATTGTCGTTGAAGTGCATAAACCGCAGGATTTGCTCGTATTGTGTCCTGGCCATGGTAGCAGAGAACACGGGCATATGGTGAATTGGGTCAGTGGACCAATATGACCGCAACTCAGATTTTTTAGTTATGCCCATGAAGAGGGAAAGGCCCAGAAAGGACTTAAACTCTGGACAGTCTCTGGCAAGTGACAAATGGGGATTAGTAGCGATGAATTGACCAGCATACCAATTGCTTTGGTCCACAATAGATCTATAGAGATATTCGGTGAAAAACAATGAATAAAGATCAATGGCCATAAAATAAACTGTTTCCACCCAAAATCTGTGTTTGCCAGTGAAATGGGGGAAGTACGGACGCTGAATCAGTGGTGGGTTGCCAATCAGGGTTAGCATATTCAGCAGGAAGGGCATTACGGGCTCTGCGGGCCTGTCTTTATCTTCGTGGCTGCGGGACTGTGCTAGCCACACCAGCTTGAACTGCACTTATGGGACTTGCCACATCACCAAGTGTTACTTCAGTGCTGATTTTACGACCAGGATGTACTAGGCCACTGTTGCTTGCCAGTTCACCAGAAGAATGAACGGCACTAGTACTGGCTCTCTGCTCCATATGAGAGCCCTGTGGTTCTTGCACCCCAACAACAGCAGAACGGGGTCGGGTAAGGCTGACCTTAGCAGGGGGGCTGACAGTGAGGCTTCCCCATCACTCTCACCTTCCGTGCTCAGCAATGTGTAGGCCTCTTCACTGGTGTACCTTGGATTTGACATTTTGGGCTCTAAATTTATAGGTACACTAGTGTGACTCACAGGCAAAAAAGCGCACCTGGTTGTCAGAGCCTGCTTCAATTGCTTCCAAAATAACTGTTAGCATTCACAGGGATCATGCATGAACTCTGCAAACACTGCAGTTATGTGTGCTGTGTTTTGTAAGTGTCAGTAATCTACTGCACTTGGGTGGGCTGGGCTGGGCTGGGCAGAGGGGCTAAACACAGCTGCTAGCAGGTATATGGGCTGATCCTGCTAACGCCGCGTTTTTTAGAACACTAATTTACTGGGGATGCTAATCTGGATCTGATCAGATCACAGACATTGATCTGTTCAGATACTATACTACTAACTGACTAGTGAATGTGTGTGCATGTCAGATTACCTCACTAATCTGACCCTGCCAGGGATTGACGCTGACCCCAACTTAGACTAAAACCTAACTGAAGTCACCGCCGGGTTATCGGGGGTTAAAATATATATATATATATATATATATATATATATATATATAGCGGGTACCCTGATGAAATAAAAAATGACCTAACTAAGTAGCGTCACCTGTGACACTTATACGGTGATCACAGGTGACAGGGGGCAATCAAGGGGTTAAAACCTTTATGGGGGGGTAAGAGGGGGCACCTGTACCTACATGGGCCTACTACTACCTACCTTAACACTGATCAGTGTCACAAGTACAGTGATCAGTGAAAGATCTGATCGCTGCACTCAGTGACACAGTGACAGGAGTGAAGGGGTTAACTGGGGGGGGGGGCAATCAGGGGGGTGGAAAGTGTGCCTATGTGTACTGGTGTTAGTGAGTGTAGTGTTGGTGCACTCACAATTAGATGTCCTCTCTCCTCGCTCTGGAACCAAAAAGGGCTCCACGAGGAGAGGTGACATCACTTCCTCTGCCTGTGTTTACATTTTACAGGCAGAGGAGGCATTTCATTCGCCAGGCATCATTGGTCTGTGCCTGTAGATTGAACGGTCCTGTAGCAAGCCCTACGGCCGCGAGCACCGTTTATAAACGCAGATCCGCGGTATACTGCCACATTGCAGCAATGGAAATGTACGCAACTCGGTCAGGAAGTGGTTATTTACATAAACTGAGCAGATACAACGTACATTAGGGCAGGGCCTTAGATATGTTTTTGTTTTTCCAGGGGACAGGGAGTGTCTACAGCCCTGAGAGTCCAAAGGAAAATAATTAGACAGCATGCATCAGTGCAATTTTGCTACACTCATAATTTGCACAAACAGTTGGAGGATCTAAAGTAGAATTCCTGCCTAACATTAGCTTGTCTTAAAATGCCCCTTCCTGCTACCTATGCTGACTAACCTATTTAAAAATAATGTGTATACTTACCTGTTTGCAGCCCACTCCACTCTGTGTCAATCAGCGGCAGCTGCAAGGGAGAGCTGGGAGAACTGACGATAGCTGATACGTGGAAGCCTATGAGCGATGTCACTGCACCTAGAATTCCCAATCATTGTCGATTGCTCCCTCCTCTCCCCTGCAGCCACCACTCACTGACACAGGGACATCAGATCATGTGCCCAGACCAGAGTGGACTGCAATTTGGTATTATAAGTAGTAGGAGGGAGGGGACATGTTTGCATGAGCACAGAGGGCACCCTTGGACAGCAGCATTGCCAGTTTGGGGGTAGAGGAATGTTAGGTGTACTAGCAGATTTAAATACACTGGCAAACTGAAGCCAAACTCCATCTAATATATTATAAGCAGTTACAGCAAACAGCTTTTTCTTTTTTGGGATAAAGGTTTTTACATAAATAAATGTTGATCATTCTAAGCACCCCTGCCAGTATTAAATGGTTTGTGTCATCTCTGTAATTGATACATTCTGGTGGAGAACTTGTTAAAAAACAACAGTCTTACTGGCCAGATTTCCAGATGAAAAGAAAAAGCCTAGAAAAGAAATTAGTAAAGCCATCACTTCTAAGGCTCCATGCACACTGGATGCTCTCTGGGCGTCCGATACAGTGGTCAGAGACGCTGCTTAGAAAACATGCTTTCAGCAGCGTTTTGTAAGCAGTGTTTATGCGCGTTTATCTGCGCCAGCGTTTTTGAGCATTTTATTTTTTTACTTCATTAGCTTCCATTGACTACAAAAAACGCTGGACATCGATAAATGGCCGTTTAGCGGCGTTTATCAGCGTTTAGCGGCATCCAGCGGTTTTTGTGGTCAGAAGAACCACTTTTGAACGCCAATTCAGGGCATTCAGATAACAGCCCATAAACTCCACTGCTGTTATGCGTCAATAAACGTCCATGTGTGAATGGACACATAGGATAACATAAAAGGGCATTTATGAGCCGTTAAAAAAAACGCCCAAACGACCATAAATGGTCAGTTATCAGCTTCAGTGTGCATGGAGCCTAAGAAATGGTACCCTTCTATACAATCTTGAGGTACCCCATTCTAAAATGTAAAAAAATAAACTTAGTTTTACGCAGCGCAGCAACATCCACACGGATAGGGCACCCAACGGCAGAGGTAATTTATTCTTGGAAAGCAAATGCTCCTTTGCACACTGGTTCTGACTAGTATTACAATATTTCTCTTATCTTCCAATATTTTGCTTGTATACAATTTTTGTGAAATTTCTAGGTATTTTGCCAAGGTACCCCAGAAGAAACCTGAAGGCACCCTGGTTTAAAAAGGCTGAGATGCAATATACTGTAATAAATGTTTGGGTTTATTACTGCTTTAATTTCTTCAAAACTGTGACAAAATATTACAACTTAAGAAAACTGTCAATGTCTCTTACTAAATTGAACAGTCTGCTTTCCAAAAATGAGTTATTTTGGGGGTATTTGTACTGTTCTGCCATTTTAGCACTGCAAGAAATGACACGAGACACTCAGGACATCAGGATTGATCAATTTTCAAAAAATGTAGACAACTGAGCAAAAGTCTTTGGCAGGTGTACGTTAAAATAAAAGTCCAAGCCTCCAATACCGCATTAATTCTTCTAGGTAAACTTGCACACAGTTTTTAAAGAAACTTGGCAGGTAGGTTTTTTCAAACACCTTGGAGAACTAACCACAGATATTCTGTGGATGTAGGCTACCTCATATCCTTCTGTCTTTTCATGTAATCCCAGACAGGCTCCATGTGGGAGCCAAACCATCACTTCCAGGACTTCTTTATGCTGAAGATGGTTCTTAATGACATTGGCTGTATGCTCTGGATCATTGTCCTGCTGCAGAATACATTTAGTGCCAGTCACACACCTCCCTGATGATATGGCATGATGGCTAAGTATCTGCCTGTATTTCTCAGCATTGAGGACACCATCGATCCTAACCAAATCTCCAGCTCCATTTGCAGAAATGCAGCCCCAGACTTGCAAGAAACCTCCACCTTGCTTCACTGTTGCCCTCATTATTGTACCGATTTCCAGCTTAATTGCCTCCTGCTACAACCAAATCTTTCAGCTTTTGACTCATAGGTCCAGAGCAGCTGCTGCCATTCTTTGGTACCCCAGAGTCGCTTAGCCCTGTTTACATGTTGAAGACCACTTCTTGCCAGGCTTCTCCAGACAGTAGATGGGTGTACCTGGGTCTTACTGGTTTCTGCCAGTTCTGTGCTGAAGGCACTGCTGGACATTTTCCAATGTCTAAGGAAAGTAAGCATGATGTGTCTTTCATCTACTGCATTACGTTTCCTTGGCATCTATGCATCCACTGCATCTATGGTCCTCAATATTGCCCATTTCTTTGTGCTACTTCAAAGAGCTTGAAGAGCACATCATGAAATCCCAGTCTACTTTAAAATCTTTGCCTGGGACAGACCCCGATGATGTTATGCTCAGTCTTGGCATGGTGTGTGAGCTGTGACCTGAAACTGTCTTCCACAAGCTCATCATTGTAGCAGAGTTTGGCTGTTCCTTACCCAGTTTTAAACCTCCTACACAGCTGTTTGTTTCAATGACTGTGTTTCAACTATGAAATTGACAATCATTAGCACCTGCTTGTTATAATTGGCTAATCATATACTGACTCTAATCCAATTAAATACCTGACTTTGTGCAAGTTTACAAAGTGTGCAAGTGTAAGAACTGGAATGCTGTTTTGAAGCCAAAGGCTAGTCATACTAAATATGGATTTGATAAAGATTTTTCTTCTGTTCACTTACTTTGCATTTTGTAAATTGATAAAAATAAACAAATAAAATATATATTTTTGAAAAACTCATATGCAGCGCCTATATTATGGAGAGTCTTTTATAAATCTGATGGAGACAGAAACAGTTAAACCATATAGCAGCATATCTCTGGAGTATATCCGACAGATATTTCCGACAGGTAAACAAAATGGAGGCTTACCAGATGGTAGAGGTATAAACGCGGGTGTTTATAAATCCCAAACGGATGGTTGCTCATCAGATCTGTGGAATCGTTGTTAGAATTCCTGGGGGGACCTCTGATGCCAATGCAGAACCTCTGGTGCCAAAAAGCGCCGAGCCGAAACGCGTCAGTTTCCTCTATCTCCTGTCTTATTTATGAGCTCTTGTTTTATATAGAATATGTGAGTATTTTTAATCCTTCATTTACAAATAAACCCTTGTCCAAACGGTATCACACAATTGTGGATGTTTTTATCTTTTATCTTGATACACACTTGGTGGATTGGATTGTCCTTGGATGTGAGTCGAGAGAAGTCGGAGACGTGTTCCTCCTCACCAACACTTACCCAGGCTTAAGGGCATCCCAGTCCCCCGGGATTATCCCCCCCTTTCGGCACCAGAGGTTCTGCATTGGCATCAGAGGTCCCCCCAGGAATTCTAACAACGATTCCACAGATCTGATGAGCAACCATCCGTTTGGGATTTATAAACACCCGCGTTTATACCTCTACCATCTGGTAAGCCTCCATTTTGTTTACCTGTCGGAAATATCTGTCGGATATACTCCAGAGATATGCTGCTATATGGTTGAACTGTTTCTGTCTTCATCATATTTATAAAAGACTCTCCATAATATAGGCGCTGCATATGAGTTTTTGGAATATTTGAACAATCTAGATCTGTTGTTTATGCGTGCTGCCATTTTTATCTTCTATAATTTTTGCACTTTATTCAGTGTAAACATTTATTTGATATATTTATTTTTTATTGGCGAGCGCGGGATTTTACAGTTTTTAATATATTTTTGAAAGCATTCTTTTTTTTCTCAACAAAAAGGTTTTTATTAATCCACAAAGATAAGCCATTTACATCCACAAAGCATTACATCATCCGATTTACATCCACATTGGTTTCATGTGAGAACTTATACAAAGAACAGTCTTAAGTTATGTCCTCTCATCCCATGAACACACAGAAGTTCAATCTGGAATAGCAAACAGGCAATAAATCTATACCGGGACTGCAACCCCTGCCCTTCACAAGGTGTTTCTTGCTGCTTAAACATATTATATTTCCTACAAGAGCAACCTGTCCATGATCAGATCCACAGGGCGAGGATCGGCGCATCCATCCATGGTGCCCATAGTCTTTCAAACGTGCCACTGGTTCCCCTGTGCTGGTATATCAGTTTCTCTAGTCTAGGAGTGTCTCCTATCCTGGTCAGCATACTTTCACTGAAGGGGGTTCAGTAGACTTCCAGTGTTTTAGTATTATCAATCTAGCCTGAAAAAGCACTCTCCCTATAGCCTGTCTAGGGATCTCCTCTACCTGCAGATTATCCACTATCCCAAATATACAACATTTGGGATCTTCAGGAAGTGTTATCTGAAATACATGATTAAGCATATTAATAACAGACTTCCAGTATCTATGGAGCTTGGGACATCTCCACAGCATGTGAATCAAGTCCCCATGATCTCTAGAGCATCTAGTACAGGTGGGTGTTGTTTGCAGACCCATTCTGGCCAGCTTGGCAGGTGTATAATGAACCCTCAGAACAATATACGATTGTGAAAGGCATTGGAACACTGTGTAACTCTCTGCAAGGCATCCTCATATTGATCCTCCTTGAAGGCGCCCACATCCTCCTGCCATTACGCCACTGCATAGCATTGGATTCCGGTAGAACCAGATTTAGAAGCATCGCATAACTTGAGGAAAAATCCCCTTATAAGCGGTAATCCCATACATATAGTTAAATATAGGGGTCAGATCCATTGTCCACACCTCCACATCACGTTGTGCTTTAACCGCATGTTGGAGCTGTAGGTAGTAGAAGTACATAGATGATGGCAACGAAAAGACAGCCTGAAGATCCAGAAAGGATCTCAGTCGCCCATCTGAGAAAATATGAGTCATGTGTGTAATGCCATATTGTTTCCATATAGCCCCACACTTCAACTTCACCAGTTCCTGATATTGTTCGTTATCTCAGATAGGGCTGAACCTAGTGAAAGCTGCTATCTTCTGCAACATCCTGGTTTTGGCCTACACTTTTTGCATTAGAGCATAAGTAGGGCATAGTTTATTTGGTTTACCAAATCATAGAGCCTCCAGGCCCTCCACCACCTCCATACCCACCGATTGTTTAAGGAGCTACGTGGTCAAATCTCTAATATTCAAGGCACAGTCTGTTTGGGGGTTAATAGCCCTTGCCAGATGTTGTAGCTGTGATGCTAGGTAGTAGACCCAGGGGTTGGGGAGCGCAACGCCTCCTTGGGACATTGGAGCTGCTCAAGCTTTATCCTGGCCGATTTAGCTGACCATATTAGTGACCTAAAAAGAGAGTTTATAATGCAGAGTTATAATGACCAGGGTATTATGCAGGACATATAACAATTGAGGCATTAGGATCGTTTTTATGAGATTTACCCTGCCAACTGGACAAAGCTTCAATCTCATCCTGAGCTCAACTCTATCCCGAGATCTATTAAGCAAAGGTGTAAGATTAAGGAGATGTAATCCAGGGGTGAGGGGGCAACCCAGATGCCCAGATATTTAATTAAGTGGAAATCGGTATCTCCTGCATTTGTTTCGTCTGTGGGTCTATCTGTCCATCCAGAGGCATCAAAGATGACTTGGACCAATTTATAATAAGCCCCGAATACTTTCCAAATTCTCTTATAACACTCATAGCCTCTGGTAAGGATGTATTTGTAAAGCCCAAAAAAAGCATGATGTCATCGGCACACATCATCACCTTTTCATGGATAGTCCCATATATAAAACCCTTAATAGCTGTATTTGCCCTAATCACAGCAGCCAAGGGCTCTATTGCCAGGGCAAACAAAGGAGGGGACAATGGGCACCCCTATACAGCTTGAAGTCTGATGATATTTTCCCTGCCTCTCTTATAGTCGCCACTGGAGCATTATATAACAGTTTAACCCAGGAGATGAAACCCTTCCCAAAGCCAAACTTTTGCGTGACTACCCACAGATATTCCCATTCAATGCTGTCAAAAGCCTTGTGGGCATCTAAGGACAGTAATGCTCTATCACCCATATGGTCGGATAGCGTCTGAACATTGAAAAATATTCTTCAAAAATGTATGGCTATAGATTTTTGGGGCATAAATTCCGCTTGATCTGAGTGTATAATGGATGAAATAACAGCATTTAGTCGCAAGGCCAACACCTTAGCTAATATCTTTACATCGGTCTGCAAGAGTGATATTGGCCTATATGAACCTGGATCTATTCTAGAGGGTCATTTTTTGGTTTAAATATTAACACTATGTTAGCCTTTGTCATTGAGATGGACAGTTGTCCTGATTTTCTAGCCTCATTAAATACCATTAGCAACTTAGGTAGTATTTGGTCCATGTATTGCTTGTAAATCTCTGTTGGTAACCTTTGAATAAGCAAACAGACCAATCGCCTTTTGCACTTCATCAAGAGTTAGAGGGGCATCCTGTTGTCTTTTAAATGCTACTGATAATCTAGGAAAATTGACCTCCCAAGGTAGTCGTCCAGGGATTCAGTAGAATAATTTTGATTAGAAGTGTAGAGGGTGGAATAATAATTTGTCAATATGGACATTACTTCGTCAGGCAAGTTCACAATCTCACCCGTCGGGTGTCTCAACGCCCCAATAGGCGGGGAGGATTGCTGGGAGTGGGGAAATTTTTGCTAGCAGGTGACCGGTATGCTCACCCTCCTCAGTATGCTAATCTGCTAAAGAAATGTTTTTTATCTGCTGCAGAGGCAATGACTTAATCCAGAGCCATCTGAGCTGAGACCCACGCCTCCGTTCTTTCATCTGTAGGGTTGTCAACAAACTCAATTTCTAAATCATGTACCATTTTTCCAGCCCCTCCCCATTCTTCTTGTACTATTGCACACAACAGTGTATCTTCGTAGGTCCTCCTGGGTTACCTGTAATTCTGTCTAAGTGGGAACTTGGCTCTGGAAGTTGTAACCCATGCAGACTTACACACCTTTTTTTAGGATAATTCTGTATCTTGAATCCCTTGTGGTACTTTGTACCCCTCAGCAGTCTCCTTATGCAGACGGACCCCTTGATGTACAAGTTTGACCAAAGCTAGTTTCTATTGCTCCCCTACAAAACAAGAACCTGATCCCTTGGTGTACTTATGAGGCACCTGCAATTTCTCGAGACTAAGTCTCTGGATCTAATCTCCATTCTAATGCATTTTTCTGGCTTCCACATTGTGTAATACTCAGACATCCTTTGCTGAAACGGGTCAGCTTTCTGGACCCTTGCATTCAGAACTCTTCTAAAGGGCCTAACACCTGGATGCTATGACCTGTTAGGGCCTTGCAGAAGTCTAGGGTTGGTAACCAAGTGTGACCAATGGACAAAGTGGTTCATGTCAAACCCATGATAAAGAAGTCTTCCTCAGCTATCGGGGACGTTCTCCCTCTTTCTTCTTTAGGGGCTTGTAGGGTGTTGAGAGAGTACTCTCCTAACATTGTGTAATCCTCTCTAATTGACTTTCAACCTCTTTTCAGCCACCCTGTATACCTGGAGGCCTGTTCTCAAGGGGAGATATGTTTTCTCCATCTTCCACCAACTATTGGAGAATGACCAGCTAATGTCGGAATGAGAAGTAAGACTGCTCTAGTGCTGCAGTCAGACTTCATGTTAGTCAGTTGTATGTTGTGGTGTTGTGACCACTGTCAGTAAGAGTCACCTGCTCTTTCAGCTCCTCTACTTTGTTGCGCAGTGCCTATTTTATCTCTGCTGCCTAACCCTGCATGCCTACCTTGGTAGGGAGGTCCTGTAAGAGCAATCCAATGCATTGCTCCGTTAGCACTACTGTTACTGAGGGAAGTTGATGACCCCAAGCTGTCAGAGCTGGATGAGGAGTTAGGCGCAAGAAAGACCGGTGTGGGTATAGGTGTGCCAGTGTTTTTTCCTGGGCTCCTGAAGCACGCTTCCCCTTTGTGGAAGTCTCAGAATGGTCATTATGCTGCTGAGATGTGCCTCATGGCTCAGCAGTACCGTACTGAATAGTTCGCTCATCTGAAGGTAAGTAATGTACCTTGTGCTAATTTCTTTTCTTTTTTGCTAAACTTAGGCTTTAGCCTTAGGCATGTGTAGGTATTTGGATGTGGGCTTTAAACTCAGCTTAAAAGATCAGCACAGTGAATCAGATCTCTACTCAATGCAGCCACTTTCTTCCATAGCCAAACTTGCCATCCCATTTTCAATATGTTGAAATCTGCACCTTTCATTAAAATAAAACCTATTAATCCTGCCTTGACGGTTGTTGTTTAGAGACTTCCTGTTACAGGGTGACAACACTCTATCCTATTTCACAAACACATTGCACACATTGTAGACCACATGGTCTACTGTTATCACCATTAATAAACCGGCACAGAGAAATGTCACGCAGCCATCGTTGGAGTGCATATAGACCAGAAACCATTTCAAAGAGGCTGCAGGTGATCAGCAACGTTGAGATTCAACAAAGGAAAAAAAGGTAAAAACAAATATTTTATTTAAAAAATGGCAATTGTTTACAAAGTGATCCAAAAAACTAAATGCTATGCAGTCAAATTAGTTCTAAATTAACATAGGATCCCTGACAAATCCATTAATTTTTTTTTATGTTCATAACCCCACAAATTAATACATATCATCAGCTGCATCCTCATTGCTACTAGTTCCCGATTGTATCTACTTTCGGCTGAGGAGCATACCCCTGGGCAAAACATGACCCTGTTTTTTGGGACTACATGGCCCAGCAGCTTTTGTGCTAGCGTGTGTTCCCTGTTCACCTGGACACAATAGCTGATGTAAGGCCAATCATAGTCAATTCTGTAATCAACCTCAAAAATACTCCCCTCTCAGATGTGCCCATACCACCCCTCCCTGCCATGCCAGTACTGTGCTTACCAATCGAGTCTGCTATACTTCGCCTCTGGCAATCACTTTCCTGGGGAGGTGGAGCAGGGGTGGGGCTGCTTTTTTCCTAAGATATAGGTCTACCCATGTGTGTGAAGGCAGCCAGTGTTAGGACAGTGGGATGTAGTACTTGTGGGGAAAAGTAGGCACCCTCACACCCTCTAAAGCTCAATTAAAGGAGAAAACTACAATAAAGGCATCACTGTGAAAGGTAAGAGTAGACACATATATTAAGGGTAGTAACATACCCAACACCCAACCTTTTGAGATAGAAAAGAGAGACACCCTTTAGCACAATAGGCGCAGGCAAAGGAACCCCCCTCCCCCCAAGTTATGTGGCCCATGAAGAATCAATAAGTAAAAAAAGGACTTGCTAAACCTAAAAGTGCTTTTCGATTTATCTCTGTGTATCTTCTATACTGGCTTTTGTAAAACATCGTGTGATAATATAAAGGTTTGTGTGAAAAGTTTAGTGCGGTGTAACACTTTTGTTATCTAAAGCGGAGGTCCGCCGCTCCTTTAAAAATTAATAGTCAACAGCTATACATACAGTAGCTGCTGACTTTTAACTTTAAACAAACAAGGACAGAGGCGCTTCTAAATGCAGACTGTAAAACATTTTAATAACATCTTTAAAATCTAGAGCATGGCAACTCACAAAGGCATCTATTAAAAGTGCATAAATTTCCTCGCCGCCTGGAGGCGAAATCTATTGTTTTCACAATGTGGCGTGATTTGAAAAGTGTGTTTGGAAATATAATAGTGTGCTACAAAATGTTTTCGGTCATATCTTCTATGTGTCTCTATTTAGCTTTTCGTGAAAATCCAAATCGTTCAGGAAAAAAATGAATAACTAAGAAGTACCCGGTGTATTGAACCCCCCTCCCCCCAAGGAAACGGACGCGGATAACACGATTTCCCACAGAGAGAAAAGATAGAGTTTTCCAACCCACAACCCATACAATGATGGGAATTATATACACAGATGAGAATGGAAAGTGTCACT
>BLSH010113728.1:767851-790490 GCA_018402905.1 Glandirana rugosa | reverse complement strand
CGTGACGTCATAACATCGCGCCCGGTCCTCCGAGGGTCATAGAGATGACTGGTGACCAGATGGTCATCAGTCATCTCCCTGACGACACTCCAGCGGCGACGGATCTCTTCTCCCTGCCGCCGATCGTACGGGCGGCACGGGAGAAGCACCGAATGGCGGCGGGAGGGGGGGATGTCCCCTCCCGCTGCCTACAAGAACGATCAAGCGGCTGATCTGCCGCTATGATCGTTCTTGGGGTGTGCAGAATCGCCTGCTGTAAAAAATGATATCTGAATGGTGCCTCTAGCTGCTGGCACCATTCAGATATCCCCCCTCAAAGTCTAGGACGTCCATGGACGTCCTACCGGCGGGAAGGGGTTAAACCATATCCTTTCTAAGCCCCTCCCACTGTTAGCACAATTTGGCCATACCCAACATTTGCTGCTAGTATCCCAGCTCCCTACCCCTGCCCCACAACTGTAGAAGTGGACATGGTCAGTAGGGTGTCATTTCGAAAATCTGGTCAGCTTAACCACTTGGCAACTGAGCCATAGCCGAATGATGGCTACATTGCAGTTTGTTTATTCTGGGAGTATGTACAGTGATGTCCTCCCAGAATCGCGCCCCCTGGAGTATCCGTATCCGGAGGACCCGGCGCATCATGGATCACAGTAAACAGCCACTCACAGCGGCCTTTTACCACGTGATCCCTCCTTCAAATGATGGAGCGATCAGATGTAAACAAGTCGGCGCATGTCTGGCTTATCTCTCCCCTCTCCGTACCGATCAGTACAGTGTGAGGGGAGAGATCAGATGCAGCAGCGCTGTGGACTGTATGTGTAGTGCCCACAGCACTCTGTGCCAGTCTGCACTCATCCATCCATCCATGCTCAGCCATCCATCCTCAGCCATCCATCCTCAGCCATCCCATCCATGCTCAGCCATCCCCATCCATGCCCAGCCATCCCCATCCGTACTCAGCCATCCCCATCCATGCTCAGCCATCCACATCCATGGCTCATCCATCCACATTCATGGCTCAGCCTTCCCCATCCATGCTCATCCATCCCCATCCACGGCTTATTCATGCTCATCCACAGCTTATTAATGCTCATCCACGGCTCATGCATCCCCATCCATGGCTCATCCATCCATGGCTCATTCATGCTCATCCATACCCATCCATGGCTCATTTATGCCTCACTCATACTCATCCATGCCACATCAGTTCTCATCCGTGCCACATCCATGCCACTACAGTGCCCATCAGTGCCACTTCAGTGCCACTACAGTGCCCATCAGTGCCACTACAGTGCCTCACAATAGTGTAATAGGTAGTCAAATTAGATTTGAAATATATGCCCCTAGAACACCTGAAGGTGCTCCCTGGATGCTGGGCCTCTGTATGTGGCCAGGCTGTGGAAAAGTCTTACCCATGTGGTATCGCCATACTCAGGAGGAGTAGCAGAATATATTTTGGGGTGTAATTTTTGCTAAGTACATGTTATGTGTTAGAAATATCTTATAAATGGACAACTTTGTGTAAAAAAATGTGTTTTCATTTTCTTTCTACATTTTCCAAAAACTTGTGCAAAAAAATGACATGTTCAAAAGACTCATTATGCCTCCTAGAATATATGTTGGGGTGTTTACGTTCCAAAATTGGGTCATTTTTTGGGTGTTTCCATTGTTCTGGTGCTCCAGGACCTTCAAAAGTGCAAGAGGTAGTCAAGAAATTAAATGTGTATTTTATGTCCCTAGAACACCTGATGGTGCTCCCTGAATGTTGGGCCTCTGTATGTGACCAGGCTGTGCAAATGTTTCACACATATGGTATCGCCATACTCAGGAGGAGTAGTAGAATGTGTTTTGGGGTGTCATTTGTGATATGCATATGCTGTGAGTGAGAAATAACCTGTTAATATGACAATTTTGTGAAAAAAAAATCTTAATTTTGCAAAATTCACCATGCCTCTTACTAAATACATTGGAATGTCTACTTTCCAAAAAGGGGTCATTTGGGGGATATTTGTACTTTCCTGACTTGTTAGGGTCTCAAGAAATGAGATAGGTCATTAGTACATCTGGAGTGATCAATTTTCAATGGCACCATAGCTTGTAGACTCTATAACTTTCATAAAGACCAAATAATATACACTAAATTGGGTTAATTTTTACCAAAGATATGTAACAGTATAAATATTGGCCAAAATGTATGAAGAAAACTTACTAATTTGCAAAAATGTATAACAGAGACAAAGAAAAATGCATTTTTTTTACAAAATGTTCAGTCTTTTTTAATTTATAGCGCAAAAAAGAAAAAACCCAGTGTTGATTAAATACCAGCAAAAGAAAGCTCTATTTATGTGAAAAAAAGGAAAAAAATGTAATTTGGGTACAGTGTAGCATGACTGAGTAATTGTCATTCAAAATGTGAGAGCACTGAAAGCTGAAAATTGGTCTGGTTATTAAGGGGGTTTAAGTGCCCAGTGGTTAAGATAAAAGTGATATACTTGAACAAATGGCACAGAGTACTGTGGCTATATGGAAAAAGTATGTACACCCTACATTTACCATCACTTCAGATCTATGCATTTTAAATCAGTGTCCCAGGCTAGGTGCCCTGATTATAACCCCCTTAGAGAGTATTCAGGTAAAAGCCTGACTCAGAATCCAGAAACGTCAGTGCAGCACTGGATGAAAGATGCAAGGGTCTATCAGGAGTCCAGAAACTTATTGACCTTTTATACACACACACTAATTACAAGCAAACAGATCACAGGTGAGGATGGTTACCTTTAATAGCCATTCAAACCCCTTAGTGTGAATCTGTGTGCATGTTATCAGGCCAAAATCACCAGGGTATGTAAACTTTTGATCAGGGTCATTTGGGTAGTTTCTGTTGTCATTATGATTTAAAAAGAGTAAACACAGTTGATTGATAATAAATGGCTTTGGCCAAATCCTAACCACGAGTGAAAGAAATGTTTTTGTGTTATCATTCATATTCTCTGAAAAATGGCCAAGAAATCATAAATTCTGCCAGGGTATGCAAACTTATGAGCACAACTGTATGCAGTATTTCTAACACACAGCATGTGCATAGCAAAATTACACTGTAAAATATATTCTGCTACTCATCCTGAGTATGGCAGTACCACATGTGTGAGACTTTTACACATCCTGGCCACATACAGAGGCCCAACGTGCAAGGAGCACCGCCAGGTGTTCTGGGGGCAGAAATGTCAAATCTAATTTGGCACTGATGGGCACTGTAGTGGCATGGCTGTGGCATGGATGAGAACTGATGTGGCAGGGATGAGCCATGAATGTGGATGGATAAGCCGTGGATGGGGATAGATGAGCATGGATGAGAATGAATGAACATGGATGAGCATGAATGAGCTATGAATGTGGGTGGATGAGCTGTGAATGTGGATGTGGATTAGCCATAAATGGGATTGGCTGAGCATGGATGGGGGTGACTGAGCATGGATGGGGATGACTGAGCATGGATGGGGATGACTGAGCATGGATGGGGATGGCTGTGCATGGATGGGGATGACTAAGCATGGTTGGGGGTGACTGACCATGGATGGGATGGCTAAGCTTGGATGGGGGTGACTGTGCATGGATGGGAATGGCTGAGCATGCATGGGGGTGACTGAACATGGATGGGGATGGCTGAGCATGGATGGGGTTGCTGAGCATGGATGGGAATGGCTGAGTATGGATGGGGATGAGTGCAAGAACTGTCACAGAGCAGCGATGTGGCCACTACAGATCCAGCCCACAGCGCTGCTGCACTCAATCTCTCCCTCTCCTCTCACACTGTACCAATTGGTACAGAGAGGGGAGAGATGAACTGGGCATGCGCCGTATTGTTTACAACTGATTGTGACCACATGGTAAAGGGCTGTTTTAATCGTGATCCGTGACCCAGTGGTCATGGATGTTCCCGAGTGGCGCATTGGGAGCACGATTCTGGGAGGGTGTTATAGTACGCCCTCCCAGAATTATCCAACTGCGCTGCAGTCGTTTTTGGGCTATGGCACGGTCAGTAAGCAGTTAAAAGGCACATTTTTAGGCTTCATGCACAAAGGACATTTTTTTCCTCCCCTGGATACCTTTGCTCCAAACAGCAGCATTAAAAACACGCATGAAGCCGTGTTTTGCAAATATGTTTAGGCGCATCAAGAATCTGGGCTTTCATTAATTCCATTGGCCAGAATATTCATTTATTCTTGAATGCATCTAGTGTTTACATGATTTTAGACACGTCAGGCCAGAGGCGTAACTAGAACCTTCAGAGCCCCGGTGCAAGAAACCATGAAGAGCCTCCCCGACCCCCCTTTACATCACGGTCCGTACCATTCCCCTTTATATCGCTGTCCGCAGCATTCCCCTTTACATCAGAGCTCTTCCTTACATCACGGTCTGTAGAATTCCCTTTTATGTCAGAGTTCCCCTTTACATCAGGGTCTGCAGTTACCCTTTTCATCAGCATTCGCCTTTACATCACAGTCCACAGAGTTCCCCCTTACATTAGACTCCATAGTTCCACTTTACATCACAGTCCACAAAGTTCTCCCTTACATCAAAGTCCACAGGGTTCCTCTTTACATCAGAGTCCACAGAGTTCCTCCTTACAGTGTACCTAATGAAAAAGAGAACTCTGTGGATCCTTATGTAAAGGGGAATTCTGATGTCAAGGGAAAATGTGTCTGACCATGACATAAAGGGGAATTCTGTCGATTCTGATGTGGGGGGGGTTAAATCATGATCCGCAGCATTCCCCTTTACACCAGAGTCTGCAGCATACCCCTTTACATCAGAGACCACAGAGTTCCTTTTTACATCAAATTCTGCAGGGTTCCCCCTTACAATATAAGGTAGAACTCTGCAGACCCAGATGTAAAGGGGAACTCTGGTGTAAAGGAGAATGCTGCGGACCATGATGTAAGGGAAAATGCTGCAGACTCTGTTGTAAATGGAAACTCTGATGTAAGGTGGCCCCTCTTACATCAGAGTCTACAGCTTTCCCCTTTACATCATGGTCCACAGCATTCCCTTTTACATCAGAGTTCCTCTTTACATCAGAGTTTCCCTTTACATCAGTGTCCACAGAGTTCTCTCTTGCACTGGGGGGGGGGGGATGTAAATGATATGATGTGGAGGGGGGACTCTGGTGACCACAGTAACCCCCCCACATAGACTCTGTGTAGCCTAGGGTTGCCACATCATCCCTTTAATCCAGGACACACATTAATTACACAGGTTCTGTGGCTAATTAAAGTGGTAATTAAACTCACTTGGTGCCTTATCTGCATTAAATTGGCCTCAGAACCTGTGTAATTTATATGTGTCCTGGATTAAAGGGATGATGTGGCAACCATAGTGTAGCCTGGCTGGAGCTGTCGCACTGACCTCACCTTCTCCATTGCTTGGGTGCAGGACAGGCTCAGTCAGACCTTGGCTTTAATGTATCCTGTTCTCTTCTCGCTCCCCCTCCCCCTCATTCAGTGTAGTTTGTCATCTCTTTTACAAATAACATTTGTCCCATTGTTGTGGCTTTGGGTGCCATATTGTTGAAGACCAACTCCACTCTGTGTATATGGGCACACTTCAAGAAAATGGCGCTGGCAATTGAGACTTCGGCTTTTCAGGGGGCCAGGCTCCTGGTGATGGACAGCTGAGGGAGAGTTGTCCTGTCCAGGCCAGCTGGAGTGCAGCTCCACAGACGTTCTGCAGGATTATTGAAAGGGGTCTGGCTGAGGAGTGGAGCTCCACCATTGACAGGAAGCATGTGACCTCCACTTTACTTTTTTTTATTGAACTTTATTGTAACAAACAATGAATCTCTGTGCAGCTGGAGTTCCATTGTCTCCAGGAAACATGTGACCTCCACTCCACCTTTTTTATTTTTAAATTAACTTTAATGTAACAAACAACAAATAGACAATACTACAGAAAGAGTGGAGGTCACATGTTTCCTGTACATGATTTCTGTGTAGAGTGGCGCTCTACTAGCTGTAGTCTGAAGCAGATACTGAGCCATTCTGTTGTTATTTATTGAGCCTGGGATTTGCAGAAAACGGAAAATTGAATACTTACCTTTCCGTAATTTTCCTTTCTTGGTGCCTATCCATGACAGCATACATATGGTTGGTTGCTCTGCCCTCAACCAACCCACAGGACCACATTAACTCTATAAAAGTAAGATTTGCCCCCCTCGCGTCATACTAGTAACTAGTCTAAAAAAAAAGTTGATTATGGTAAGGGAGGGTGTATGCTGCCATGGATAGGCACCAGGAAAGGAAAATTACGTAAAGGTAAGTATTCAATTTTCCGTTTTCCTGGTGCCTCCATGGTAGCATACATATGGTAAATAACTCACTCATAGGGAGGGTAGGACAGAAAAAAGAAACGCGAGGGTGGGGCAACTTTTACTTTTATTGCCTTAAAGTGGTCCTGTGGGTTGGTTGTGGGTGGAGCAACCAACCATATGTATGCTGCCATGGAGACACCGGGAAATACTGCTTTGTTTTTGTTTGACACACACACAGAGCAGGCAGCTAGCAAACCGCGACAAGATATTTTTGGTAGGTTTTGTACTTTCTGTTGAAGTTCCTACCTTAAAGCGGAGCTCCAGCCCCCCCCCCCCATGGAAAAAATAAAAGTCAGCAGCTACACATACTGTAGCTGTTGACTTCTAATATTAGGACACTTACCTGTCCAGCGATGTCTGCACCTCAGCCGATGTTTACATTGCCTGTAAGGGAAACCGGCAGTGAAGCCTTGCAGATTCCCTACTGCGCAATGCGCCAAGCGCACTGCATTTTATGGATGGCCTGGCAGCAGGGAAGGAGGAGGGGGGCCAAATTTCTGCGTCCAGATGCACGTCAGAAACAGGTACCTGCTCCCCCCAAAAGGTGCCACTTTTGGGTGGAACTCCGCTTTAAGTTAACTTTGTAAACTGGATTTGTTGCCTTTTGTCTTCTTTGTAAAAGCAATTGTTTAACATTTACCAATTTACATTTTTGTTGTTCTTGGAAGTTCATGTTTATGCTGGAAGAATGCATTACATGTTTCTAAGCACAATTTCATCGTCCTTTTTTGCCCCACCTTTATGCCAACTAACAGTGCCAAGATTGAGACACACATGGATCTCCAAGCAAAAAATGTTTTATGGTTCAAAGGTATGTTAAACCTACATCTTCTTGAAGATCATATATGTTTTGATGCAAAAATTATCCACTTAACGACCACCCAGCCACATTGTACTGCGGACGGTTGGCCGCTGTAGGCAAAGCGACGTGCTGGTACATCGCTGCCTACTCCCAGGTTTAGGACACGCACATGTTTGCCACCCACCCGGCTCTTGCTGTGATTGTACACAGCGGGAGCCTGTCAGTAAGTCCCGGTGTTCTCTCAATATAGCCAATTCTTCAAGATCTCCAATTACGTCACTTCCGGTTACTGTAAACCGTACGTAATTGGAGATTTTGACGACTTGCCATTTTGACACAACACCGGGCACCATAAACACTCCGGTACACACTATTATGAGCGGATATTCTTAGTCCGCTCCGATACTAACCAACAAAATGGTCACTTCCGCAATGGCAAAAACTTTTTCCTTGTTACCCGCTGTAGTGTCAAAACAGCAAAGTGTTCATGTACCGGAGTGTATACGGTTGTTGTGTCAAAATGACGAGTTGTCGAAATCTCCAATTGTGGGCGGTTTACAGTAACCAGAAGTGACGTAATTGGAGATTTTGATGAATTGGCTATATTGACAAAACACCCGGGCAATGATTTACACCTGGGACGTGCTGATCAGTTGTGTCCAATCACAACCCAGAGCTCTGTGTTGAAATTCAACACAGGGTTCTGTGCAGAGGGAGTGATCTGTCAGTAATGAGAAATTGAGAGATCATTAGTATAAAGCAGCACACTGTGCACACATTACACCTAGTTAAGGAACATATTTAACCCCTTAATCGCCCCTAGATGTTAACCGCTTCCCAGCTAGTGTCATATTTTTAGCACTGATCACTGTATTAACCACTTAAGGACCACCCCACACAGATATATTGTGGCAGGACGACCCTCTTACATGAAATCAGGTACAGGTATGTGATTTCGTGCAGTAGGTCTGGGGCTCGTGCGTGCGCTGCCAGCGGCCCACTCCTGATGTGATTGGACACAGCAGGAGCCAAACAGTGGGTCCGGCAGCTGCGATGACTGCTGACACCAGCAATTGTTCACAAGAGAGGCTATGTAAACAAGGCAGACCACAGTTCTGTGAGGGAGGAAGATGGAGATTCTGTGTTTTAGCTAAGCAGAAACACTCTGTTCTCCTCCGGTCACAGCATTCCCCCCACAGTTAGAAAGCACTCCCTAAGAGCACACTTAACCCTTTGATCGCCCCTGATGTTAACCCCTTCCCTGCCAGTGTCATTAGTACAGTTACAGTGCATATTGTTTAATACAGATAACTGTATTAGTGGCACTGGTCCCCACAAAGTGTAAAAAATGTCACTTAGTGTCCGATTTGTACGCTGCAATGTTGCAGTCCCACTAAAAATCTCTGATTACTGCCATTAGTAAAGAAAAAAAAAAAAAAAAGAATTCCTCAAAAATATCCCCTAGTTTGTAGACACTATAACTTTTGCGCAAACCAGTCAATATACACTTATTGGGATACCTGAAATATGTAGCAGAATACACATTGGCCTAAACTGATGAAAAAATTAGATTCTTTTACATTTTTTTATTGGATATGTTTTATAGCAGAAAGTAAAAAATATAGTTTGTTTTTTTTTCAAAATTGTCGCTTTTTTTTTATTATAGAGCAAAAAATAAAAACCGCAGAGGTGATCAAATACCACCAAAAGAAAGCTCTATTTGTGGGAAAAAAGGACATCAATTTTATTTGTGTACAGTGCCGCACGACCACGCAATTGTCAGTTAAAGTAACGCAGTGCCGTATCTCAAAAAATTGCCTGGTCATGAAGGGGGGAAAACTTTCTGGGGCTAAAGTGGTTAATGTCACTGGTGATGTCAGCAGCAGTTAGTTAGTTCCCCCCAGTGGCAGTTAGTGTCAGAACACATTATCACAGTCCCACTATAAGTTATTTATCTCCGCCATTTGTAGTATAAAAAAAAAATTCCAGTACATATCCCATTGTTTGTAGGCGTTATAACTTTAAAGCTAACCAAACAACATACATTTATTGGGATTTTTTTATGTATTGAAAAAATATGTAGCAGAATACATAAATTATAAAAAATATTGCGCTATCCTGAAATGGTGAAAAAAGAGGAAAAAAGGAAAACTAAAGCAGCTAACACAACAAAACTTCCAGTTTGTGCAAAAATGTGAACCAAAAAGTGTAGCGCTAAAAAAACACAGTATATATTACAATGTAACACTATAGTGAATAACAACCGAAATAAAGTCCAAAATAAAGAAAAATGTGTTCAATCCGATCAAGACATCCGAAACATTAATCGTATATCTTCAAAGATTGTAGAAACATTGCATCATGTGTTGTACACCACCAACAAAAGTGTAAAAGGTACTCTTACCAGCGATAAGAGGAAATGCGCGTGTAGTTAATCCCACATAGACATCCTCTAGGCTCCTGTGTGGCTCCAGTCCCACCGTCTGTTGAGAACTCCCCGGCGGTCCACAGCCAGGATATCAAACTCCAAAACGGATACAGCAATCTGTTAGGTGATTCAACCTCCGACCAGGAACTCCTGCAAGTCTCCAGCTAGGTCTCAAAATCCGACACCACCATGCAACAGTATGCCTCAATATAAAAAAGGAGTCTACATAGCGTAATACTGTATCGGCAAATGAATTTATTAAAAGGTATCACACTTACATTTTAAAAGTGTCAATCAGGCAGTAAGGAATTCCATAAAAACGAATAAAAGCGTAGTGTGCAAACTGAGCAGGTCCACTTCACCCGACGCGTTTCATCCCAACGGACATCAACAGGGGTACATGCAGAATACATATTGGCCTACATTTATGAATCACATTTTTTTTTAATGTTTTTTAGCAGATTTTATTTTTTTCAGGGCATAGTAAGGTAGATTTTAAAGTTCAAGTCTACAAATGTACACACTGAGAACGTTGTATAAATTTCTTATATTTTATTTGCAGTTAATATGTTATTTCTATTGCAGACAAAATCTTACGACGGTGCAGGCTTCCATGCTGGCCAGTGGGACATTATCACTGCCACCTCTGTAAAAAGAACAATCATATGCAGGTTGGATATGGAAAGACATTTATTGTTGTGTGAAGTTTCTGCAGTGCAATCACCGCCCCCTTCATCCTCTCCAGTGCCGATCCATAGACATGTGCACTGCTGAAAAATTTGTTCATTTACGTTTTCGTTTCATTGGTTTTTGTTTTGTTTTTTAGCTTTTCAGGTCATTCATTATGATCGAAATTTGTTATATCGAATAAATCAGTAAATTTGAAAATTCGTTAATTCGTAAATTCGAAAATCTGAAAATAAGAATGAAAATCCGAAAATTCAAAAGAACGAAAATCTGAAAATTTGAAAACCCGAAAATTACCTATAATGTAATAGTTAGTAATAGTTATTATTAATTAGTTATTTATTTTTTGAATCTTCGGATTTTCATTCTTATTTTTGGATTTTAGAATTTATGAATTTTTGAATTTATGAATTTACGAAAAATTCATTAAATGGGTTTTCGTTAATTCAAATATTTCCAAATTAACGAATTTTGTTGAATTTCGTCGAAAAACGAATTTGGAACTAAACAAATTGCACGTCTACCCATCATTCACTGCACCCTCTCCAGTGCCGATCCCATCATCCACTGCACTTTCTCCAGTGCCGATCCTATCATCCACTACTCTCTCTCCAATGCAGATCCTATCATCCACTGCACCCTCTCCAGTGCTGATACCATCATCCACAGCACCCTCTCCAATGCCGCTCCGATCATCCACTGCACCCTCTCCAGTGCTGATACCACCACCCACAGTACCCTCTCCAGTAATGATACCACCACCCGCAGCACCCTCTCCAGTGCTGATGCCACCACCTGCTGCATCCTGTCCACTGTCAAGTCCACTGTACACATCTTTGCTAGAACACACATGCACTGCCATCTGTACCGGCCACAGTCAAAGTATATGGGAAATTTGTGAAATACCCTCAATGTAGCCTTTGTCTTCTTAGGAAAAACTTGACCCATGTTGAGAAAGCATGCAGATGTGGCACAAGATATTACCCACGCCTGTCATTTACAGAGTGTAAATATCGATGAGACAAATGGCATATTTGCTGTGCAGAGAAGTAAGCATGGATTTTCTGTGCCAGTACATGTGCAGAAGAAGAACTGGGGGAAGACACATGTAATCCGATTTCAGTTGGAGGAATGTCTGCAATATCAATTGTTGGCTCAGCGGTGTGGACTGAGCTACAGTTTATGTGAGCACCTCTGCTCACTAGATTACTGTACAGGAACTGTTGCAGAGGTATTCATTCAAGAAGACGTCCTGAGTAGAGTTGAGCGAACCCGAACTGTAAAGTTCGGGTTCGTACCGAACTTTGGGGTGTCCGTGACCCGGACCCAAACCCGGACATTTGAAAAAAAGTTCGGGTTCGAGTTCTGGGTTCGGGTATTTGATCATGCATGTTGAATAGCTGCAGGGCAGCCAATCAACAAGCGTTTCACTGGTTTTCCCTAGAAGCCATCACAGCCATGCCTACTAATAGCATGGCTGTGATTGGCCAGTGCATCATGTGACCCAGCCTCTATATGAGTCTGGAGTCACAGTGCTGCATGTCACATGCTCTGTTTACATACACGGACCTCCGTTCCTTCGCTCCGGGGGGGGCATCAACTCCACCGCACCCGCTCCCTGGCCCTCCCCGAACACAGTGAGCATGCGGGCGCGCCTCCGGCGGCGCGCGGGCGCTCACTAGGCTCGATCCCGCTGCCGCCGTCGTATGATGGCGATTTTCGCAGGAGAGCCAGCTTGTCGCCGTCAATTGCCGATCGACGGTCGGCAAGCGGTTAAGTGATTAACAAAATTGCAGCTATATATGTCTCATTAAGAGCGCTGCTTGGTGCTCAGATGACCCACCGCATCTCTCTTCTCTCCTCGGCTGACAAATGCAACGGGCAGGCCCGAGCATGAAGTCAGTCGGGAGGAGGGGCGAAGGGGAGGAGAGACCCGGTGAGTCATCTAAGCGCTATGCGACGCTCTATTGAGACACATAGCTGAGCTTTTAATTGTGAGTTTGACAGGCACATGTCGGCGGGCCGGGTACCTGTGAATTAATCACGGGCACTGGCAGGCAGTAGATCTAGCAGCGCCGGGCCGGGTGCGGCCTGCAGGTTGCCGACCCCTGCCATAGAAGATGTCCTCAGTGCAGTATGGTGTACAGGTACCAGGAGTGGAAAGATGGCCTTCACTACTTTGATGACCATATATTTCTATCTCTTGAACTCTGCATTTTTCTCAGGGAAAATGTAGGAGTTTATATTCTATCATTATAATTATGTATTCTCATTTGTTGGTGCCTACTTCCTTAGAAGTGTGTGCTTTTGTAATTATGCTATTTAGAAGTGGTCATTGTAAAATTAAAAACACGTGGTATGTTGGTGTGTATATAATGTCAACATTTTCATTGTCTAATCATAAACTTCTTTGCATCATACTTTAGAACAACATGTCTGTTTCAAGGGTTTCAACTTGTTGGAGTTCCACTCGTTCCAAAAAGTGTAGCTGCTGACTTTTAATAAACAACCACTCACCTGTCCCATGGTGCAGCGATGCGGCCACCCAAAGCCTCGCTCCTCTCCCCCTCCTCTCTGCGGCGCCATCATTGCAAGTGTGGCAGCTTGCGGCTTCACAGCTGGGCGCACACTGTGCATGCGCGAGTCGTGCTGCGCTCTCTTAGTGGCCAGGCAATATTCTGGGACCTGTGATGTGTCCCAGAAGATTGTAGAGAGGGAGGGGGAGAAGAGGAGTCGCCTAGGCGACGAGGCAACTGAAGCAGGAAGTGGGAGAGGAAGTATCTGTCAAAACTAGGTACCCACCCCCCAAAAAAAAGACATGCCAAATGTGGCATGTAAGGGGCGAGGAGTGCATAAAGCGGAAATTCCACTTTTGGGTGAAACTCTGCTTTAAGACGAGAGAAGTTTTCTTCCAAGGATGCCATATTTCATGCTTATTCCCACTTCGAGGCTTTGACTGATAAAGCGTACACCTGCTCCTGCATTAATTGTGGATTTTACCCACCTGTGGAAGTCATGGATTTACACAGAAAAGTGTTTTTCAGCATATACAAATTTTTATTTACTGTCCACAGAGTACCTGCATGTTCCTCATGGTGCAATTCATTATAGTGAGTGACCTCAAAATACCTCCAAAAGACCTCAAAGGTGAGCAGGTGGATGGAAGGGTTTTGGAACTCTGTTCATCTGGAAATTATAAGCCATGTTTTTTTTCCCAAGTAAGTAATGGATAATACCTTGTTTTTAATCTGATTTAATATTTTAAAGTAATTTAGAGTATAAATATTGTATTATTTATGAATCCATTTATCATTAGTCCAAGTTATGAACACTGGGCACCATGGATTGGGAGTGAAACCCCGTAAAAGTGACACTGTGCTCAACACAGAGTTTAAAAAAAGCGAGGACATGCACATCTTCAGATGAAGCACACCTGAGCAATGTCCCAGAGGACCGTCTGATTGACGAGTTGATAAAACAAAAGGTGATGCTGCTTTAAAGTTGTCAAAATCTGTTAGATAAGATAATGTCCAGTCAATGTTCAATTTACTATTTTGCATAAATATGGTCAAGTTGGAATTGTGCGAAAATTGTGCAGAGCTTGCGATATTGATGCCAAGGAATCCCGTTTTGATCTAATAACCAAACTGAGCATGAAGATGAAGAGCAGACAGATGCATGATACGGTTTTTCAAAGCATTTTGGGTGCCTCTGGTAAGTTAAACAGTTTTTTAGTAAATTTTAGTATTTAGTTATTGTAGAATAACATACTTGATAACTTGTTAATTATTTATTCCTAAGTGGATGGTTTGTAATAATATACAGTTGTATGCAAAAGTTTAGGAACCCTGACAATTTCCATGATTGTCATTTATAAATATTTGTGTGTTTGGATCAGCAATTTCATTTTGATCTATCAAATAGCTGAAGGACATATTAAGTAATATTTCAGTAGTGAAATTACGTTTATTGGATTAACAAAAAATGCGCACTATGCATCAAAACAAAATTAGACAGGTGCATAAATTTGGGCACCCCAACAGAAAAATCACATCAATATTTAGTAGAGCCTCCTTTAGCAGAAATAACAGCCTCTAGACGCTTCCTATAGCCTGTAATGAGTGTCTGGATTCTGGATGAATGTATTTTGGACCTTTCCTCCTTACAAAACATCTCCTGTTCAGTTAGGTTTGATGGTTGCCGAGCATGGACAGCCCGCTTCAAATCACCCCACAGATGTTCAATGATATTTAGGTCTGGGGACTGGGATGGCCTTCCAGAACATTGTACTTGTTCCTCTGCATAAATGCCCGAGTAGATTTCGAGCAGTGTTTTGGGTCGTTGTCTTGTTGAAATATGCAGCCCCAGCGTAACTTCAACTTTATGACTGATTCCTCAACATTATTCTCAAGAATCTGCTGATATTGAGTGGAATCCATGCGACCCTCAACTTTAACCCAATTCCCAGTACAGGCACTGGCCACACAGCCCCACAGCATGATGGAACCTCCACCAAATTTTACTGTGGGTAGCAAGTGTTTTTCTTGGAACGCTGTGTTCTTTTGCCACCATGCATAACGCCCCTTGTTATGACCAAATAACTCAATCTTTGTTTCATCAGTCCACAGCACCTTATTCCAGAATTAAGCTGGCTTGTCCAAATGTGCATTTGCATAGTTACCTCAAGCGTCTAAGTTTGAGGTGTGTGTGCAGAAAAGGCTTCTTTGGCATCACTCTCCCATACAGCTTCTCCCTGTGCAAAGTGCTCTGAATTGTTGAACGATGCACAGTGACACCATCTGCAGCAAGTTGATGTTGTAGGTCTTTGGAGGTGGTCTGTGGGCTGTTTTTGACCGTTCTCACCATCCTTCGCCTTTGTCTTTCCAATATTTTATGGTCTGCCACTTTTGGCCTTAAGAACTGTGCCTGTGGTCTTCCATTTCCTCACTATGTTCCTCACAGTGGACACTGACAGCTTATATCTCTGTGATAACTTTTTGTAGCCTTCCCCTAAACCATAATGTAGAACAATCTTTGTTTTCAGGTCATTTGAGAGTTGTTTTGAGGCCCCCATGTTGCCACTCTTCAGAGGAGAGTCAAAGAGAACAACAACTTGCAATTGGCCACCTTAAATACCTTTTCTCATGATTGGATGCACCTGTCTATGAAGTTCAAGGCTTAATGAGCTCACCAAACCAATTGTGTGTTCAAATTAATCAGTGCTAAGTAGTTACAGGTATTCAAATCAACAAAATGACAAGGGTGCCCACATTTATGCACCTGTCTAATTTCGTTTTGATGCATATTGCACATTTTCTGTTACTCCAATAAACCTCATTTCATGACTGAAATATCACTGTGTCCTTCAGTTATTTGATAGATCAAAATGAAATTGCTGATCCACCCAATTATTTATAAATGACAACCATGGAAATTGTCAGGGGTTCCTAAACTTTTGCATACAACTGTACAATACATTGTATACAAAATTAAATGTAATCTTCATGCTGAAATCCCTAGGGACTTTGCTGACCTCCTCCTCTCCTGGAAGCACATATCTAACATCTGTGTATGACTTTGCAAGAAGTTTGGCAGCACACACCAACTTGTGGGTGCTCAAAACATTTCAGCCACGTGAAGGTAGATTTGCTGAACCCACAGAAGAAAATGTGAAGGCAGCACAGAATGGACGATTGCAGGTGTGTCTGCCATGGCTTTGTGAAAGGATGGAGTATGCAAAGGAAAATGCTCATCCAGTCACCGGATCATCAGACCATTATGTTCTTTATGACCGCTTTCATGAAAGGAATGCCAAAGACCCCAAAGACATATTGTGCAGAATTCAACTTGTCCCAGAGTTAAAAGGATGGCTAAATAGTCAAGTTGTGGAACAGTTTTTCTCAAAAATGAGAAAAAGTAACTACTTTTCAAGTAATATGAGCCCCTCCACACATGTTTTTTTTAAATGAGAAGTGCTATTAATCACCATAACACTATCATCAATAATCAGCTTCTGGAGAGGCAATTAAGATGTGGTCACTGTCTTGGACAATTGAGTAACATCACCTTGTCTGCATTTGGACAAGCTGTCATAGGTAAATGATACATTGCTTTATCATCAATATGGAATTGACATACTGTCAGTATTTACAGATATACATTTGTTTCATATTTTATCTACTTATTGCTATGCTATTTGTGTCCTCAGCCGTACAATCCTCATATACACCCAAACCAGAAACCACTGAAAAAGTGCTAGAATGGGTACCTTTAATGTCAAGTATCACTGGTATGGTTTCTTATTCTGAATTGAAGTGTTTGTTATCTATAGACGATGTGGCAATCTTACAGTCAATATCTTATTGCTGCTGAGAGCTCATAATTGACTTATTGACATGAAGAATGTAAATGCATGCTCCTCAAGTATACCATTTGGTTATTTCTTGCACATGTATTCCTCAATATGCATTCTGAAAATTGTTTTTGTCTAATAAAAAAAAATGTCGATTCACATTCTTGCTTCAAAACTAAGTAGTGTGATGTATCACCTTTTGATTATATTAACACCTAATGCATATATTATATATATATATATATATATATTTTTTTTTTTTACAAACAAATATATTATATTTTAATAATCTTTGGCTATTAAAATGAAGGAGTCAAGAGCACAACTTGCAACATTAAAATTGTTTTGCATAAACAATGCAAATTTCACTAAAAAGAAGGTTTAAAAATCAGAAATTATATATGTATATATATAATTGTATAGGATACATGTTAAACAACTGTGTGCATGTGAGTGTACATTTACATTCTGTTAATTGTTTCCAGGCTGTGTTCCTAAGGCCTGTTAGTAAAGATGGTGCTGTAAAGCTAACAGTTAAAGCGGAGCTCCACCCAAAAGGGGAAGTACCACTATAAGTAGTCCTCCCCTGCCACAGGTGTTATGTGCTTTTTGGTGGTGGAGTGGGTAACTATTTTTAACAGGTACCTGCTCCCACTTCTGCGCTAATCACCTAGGCCAGGGGTAGGCAACCTGCGGCTCTCCAGCTGTTGTGGAACCACATTTCCCTTGAGGCATTGCAAAGCTGGCAGTTACAATTACTCCCAGAGGCATGATGGGACTTGTAGTTCTGCAACAGCTGGAGGGCCGCAGGTTGCCTACCACTGACCTAGGCAATCCGGGTGGGAATTCTCCTACCCCTTTTCTCCCTGTAGTATTCTAGAACATGTCACCGGTCCTAGAAGACTGCCAGACCATTCAGGAGGTGCAGGGCAACTCGCACTGGCGCGGTAGGCACCCGGCTGTAAAGCCACAAACTGTCACAGTTGGGAGCCCACAGTTGACATGCCGGGGCCAGGGAGAGAAGACCGTGGGACGATGCAGCTGGGGTAAGCACATCTCTGGTTCCTGGGACAGATGAGTGTCTGTTTATTAAAAGCCAGCAGCTACAGTTTTTATTGCTGACTTTTAGTAAACACAGATTTGACTGGAGCTCCACTTTAACAATGAATCATTTGGTTCTGTTGTGATGATGTTCAACAACTTCTGCATGTTACAATATCTTCAAACAGGAAGCTTGTGGGAAAAATCAGTCCAGGGAAGTGTTCTGTAATAAATGGCTTTGACTAGGAGGTGTGTAAATGTGGAATTTTTCATTGAAGGTCTTTATTTATTGAACAGATTTATGAAAGGGCCTTTATTTCTATTAAAATAACAAAGGCTTTCTGAGCCAAGACATCTTCATGTTGATGGTAAGTGTTCTCTCATTCAAATGTTCACAGGCATTGAAAGTAAAATTAGATTCGCTTCTGAAACGTATTTAATTTTTTTTAAATTAATAGTCTGCTTTATATGTTGTGATAGATGCCCCTTTTGATTACACCATAGTAAGTTGCTTTTTATTATTTAGAAAGCAATGGAGTATTAAATCTCCTATCAAATCATGAAATGTGCCAAAATTCATATTGATTATTTACAGTTAGACATGCCGTCCTTGTGGAAATGGTGGTGCCTGCTGTTAATGGAAAACCTTGATCTCAGAAGATATTTATCTATATGCTTTCATAGAATGCTGTCTCAAGGTTTAGACACATTAACAATATTTTCATTTTTCCATTAAGTTATGGCAATATTTTTGCACACTGGACAGAGGAGTCAAAAGCTGTCCTTCAAAGTCAACACATGCCAGTATTCAGACTGGAAAAACGCAAATTTGTGGAAGTCAGTCAGGTCACTGTTCACTTAAAAAATACAGTAATTAAACAGTTGCTGATTTTTGTTTCATTATGAAAATAACAGTGTTGAATTAAAGTATGACTAACTTTCCTCCCATGTTCTTGACACAGGAGCCATCAATCATTCAAGATCTAGACATTGCTATGCAATGGGTTCTCAAGAATGAGGCACTGTTCCTTAGGCACGTAACCATGCCAAGTTATGTGTCCACGAATGAAGAGCAATGCAACAATTCAATAGCCAACCTGATGCACAGAGAAGAACCATAAGCAAGGGAGCTCTTCCTCTTTGTATTTCAACAGAGAAGACATGGACTTGTTTTTGCAGTCATGCCTTGACCAGCAGGGTCTCCACGTTAATGCTATGTTCAGCACATGAATGATGGACAAGGGGTGGTGGGGTGTTTTTGATAACATTATTACTAATAATAACAACAGAGTTGCATAGTTGGTAAGATTGAATAAAGACACCAGTCCTTCAAGTTTAAACAGGGTAGGTGTGTGTGTTCATGTTGATAATTATTTCCCACATTCCTGTACATTGTGTCCACTAAGATTCTCGTCCAAGAGTCTTTTAAAACTATCAATACTTCCTGCTGACACCACTGATTGTGTAAGGGAGTTCCACATCCTTGCTGCCCTGACAATGAAAGACACTGTACACAGCTTAAGGTGAAATCGCTTCTCCTCTAATCTCATTGGGTGGCCCAGTGTCTTTCTACACTCCCTGAAACGGACTGGTATCCTACATATGCTGGGATCACAATTTAGGTGTTTGTATATCGCTATCATATCTCCTCTGAAGTGTCTGTCTCTTCTCCATGGAGAATCACTGGGGGAGTCGAGCACAGCAATCATTGAGCCTTCAGAAACTCTGATCTCCCTGTCACAGCAGCTCACACTGAGCTGGGAGCTGCAAACAGGGAAAAAAATTTAATTCTAAAGCCCCAGGCACACTATTAGATTTTCTTTAGACTTTTGTCTTTGGATTTACCAAAACCATATCATTTGAGGCCAAACCTTAAGAGTTATAATTTGTATGCAATCTGGCAGGCCCTTATACTACATGGTTTTGGTAAATCTGAAGACAAAAGTCTACAGAAAATCTAATAGTGTTCATGGGGTCTAAGTGTTTAATGCCGACATACCTTTGAACCGTAAAACATTTTTTGCGTGGAGATCCATGTGTGTTTCAATCTTGGCACTGTTAGTTGGCATGAAGGTGGAGCAAAAAAGGACAACGAAATTGTGCTTAGAAATGTGTATTGCATTCTTCCAACATAAACATGAACTTCCATAAGCAATAAAAATGTAGATTGGTAAATGTTAAACAATTGCTTTTACAAAGAAGACAAAAGGCAACAAATCCAGTTTACAAAGTAAACTTAAAGGAAATTTCCACCCAAAAGTGGAAGTTTCGCTTATCTGTCTCCTCCCCCCTCCTGTGCCACATTTGGCACCTTTTGGGGGGAGCAGGTACCTGTTTTTGACAGGTATCTGTCTCCACTTCCGTCGGACCTCGCATCGGTGAGGTACATCAGAAGTTTGGCTCCCTTCTCCTTCCTCACCACCGGGCCATTCAGAAAGCACAGCGTGCTTGGCACACGTGCAGTAGAGAATCGGCTGTGAAGCCAAATGGCAGCAGTAGCTCCTGAGAACCGATGTAAATATTGGCTGAGGTGCCGACATCGCTGGATTGTAGAACAGGTAAGTGTCCTTATATTAAAAGTCAGCAGCTACAATATGTGTAGCTGCTAACTTTTAATTTTTACGGTGGGGGGGGGGGCGGTGGAGCTCCACTTTAAGGACAGTAACAGACTTTAACAGAAAGTACAAAACCTACCAAAATTATCTTGTCATGGTTTGCTAGCTGCCTGCTCTGTGTGTGTACCGAACATAGATATTTTTGCAAATCCCAGGCTCAATAAATAAGAACAACAGAATGGCTCAGTATCTGCTGCAGACTACAGCTACTGGAGCTCCACTCTACACAGGAATCATGTACAGGAAACATGTGACCTCCACTTTCTGTAGTATTGTCTATTTGTTGTTTGTTACATTAAAGTTCATTTAAAAATAAAAAAGGTGGAGTGAAGGTCACATGCTTCCTAGCGACAGTAGAGCTCTAGCTGCAGTTTCATTGTTTGTTAAATAAAGTTCAATAAAAAAAAGTAAAGTGGAGGTCACATGCTTCCTGTCAAAGGTGGAGCTCCACTCTGAAGCCAGACCCCCTTGAGATTGTTATCTGGTGTGTGCTGACCTACCCTCCTCCTTCCTAGAAATGTCACAGCGCGCCAGACCCCCTCCATACCTGTCTGAATCCGAGCACTATTTGGCCATCTTGGGGCCCCCCCCACATTGGCAGAATACTGGGGACTGGTTGCAAGTGCGGCTGCTGTGACCCTGGTAGTTCCGCCACTGCGGAAGGAGCAAAACACTCCTTTCCTGAACACGCTGGCCCTGGGTTTTTTTTCTGCCTCTAAACACTCCTGCCTCTAAATGCCTGTAAACACCTATGTGTGCAAGGACACATAAGCTTATATAGAGGAGTATTTAGAGGCAGACAAAAAAGTCAAACACCGCTTAAAAGTGGCATTTTTGAAGCCCAGTGTACATGGGGCCTTATTGTGTTCTTATCCAAGTATGTCACATTTATCAGCTTTGTTTGAATAAAGGTCTAATGGTTGCCTGTTGAAAAAAAAATACAAAAGACAACAATTTCCATAGGGTATACTTCATTTTTTACATGACTGTACATCTGTTTACATGTAATAGCATAGTGCTTTAGTTAACAGACAAATAAAGCTTGTATTCAGGATGATGAGCTACTTGTTCTTTTCAATAAATTCATTTATTTTAAATAATAATTGTACACTCTGCTGAAAGCAGCATTTTTCAGTAATATCTCACACATGATCAGTTTGGGAGTACTAAGCAGATCACATAAAAAAACAGGTCTCCTTTCACAGAGTAAGGACAAAAGGCACCATATTGAAACTGCATTGATATAATTTATTGAAAGCATGAAAAGAGATTGTGTCACAGACTTGTTTATGAAAAGTCAAGATGTTACCCATAGCAACCAGGTTCCATTATTCTGGCTCTTAAATGTAAGCAAGTGTTTGGTGCTTGGGGTATCAATCCTGTTTTTCATCTGCTTCAGTCTACAAGCATCCAGTGCTATTATTTTTTTTTTTTTTAACCATAGCAAAAAGGAGTGTTTTAATTAATTATCTAAACGAATAACTTTCATCATCATATTCTAAATCCTCATCTTCATCATCTTCTAAGAGTCCATATTTAAACTTTCGATACACTGTCCCATCTTGACCCATGTAAACAATATCTTCGTCATCATCGTCATCTTCTTCCTCTTCGCGATCATGATACTCAATAACGTGATCCCGCTGAAAACTGGAGGTACTTTCTCTGTTGTTCTTGAAAGATTGGAAGGATTTTGTTTGGTCTGGCAGCTTTTCATATCCACCTTTGTTGATAGATGAAGCTTTTGCCCGGGCTCTTCGCCAAAAGAATATGACTGCTCCAGTGCTAAGCACCAGCAGAATAGATGTGGCTAGGATCAAAGCAGTCTTCTTGTGCCCGTTGTTCTCTGTCAGGACTCCAGGAATTAACTTGCATTCCTCTAGAAGAATACAGAAAAGATGACTTGGTTTATTACAAATAGATAATGGACAGTGTTACATTCCATTGCAATTATCCAACTGTACTTTTTTCAGCTACACTTTCTTGTATAAAATATAAATAAATTAATTTGTTTTAAAATGATCTCAAAACTGTCCAACTCAAGGGCATATATATATATATATATATATATATATATATATATATATATATATATATATATATGTAAATAAAATACCGCGCTAATCATTAGACTGTGAAGCAGCCAGCACAGCAAAAAAAAACAATTTGTGTTGGTGCAATAGTGAAGACTAGAGTTGAGCGAACCCGGACTGTAAAGTTCGGGTCCGTACCGAACTTTGGGGTGTCCGGGACCCGGACCCGGACCCGGACTTTTCAAAAAAAGTCCGGGTAAACGACACGACCGACGAAGTGTCAGATTACTAATCGCGCCATAAAATAAATGTAT
>BLSH010113728.1:725096-763982 GCA_018402905.1 Glandirana rugosa | reverse complement strand
AGAGATGTGCAATGTTTGACATTTTGATTTAAAGTGATACACACATTTTAAAAAGAAGTGTGAATAAAAGATGTTGAATGATTGACGGTTTGATTTAAAGTGACACACACACTTGAAATAATTGTGCAGAAGAGATGTGCAATGTTTGACGGTTTCAATTAAAGTGATACACATATTTTAAAAAGAAGTGTGAATAAAAGATGTGGAATGATTTCCGGTTTGCTTTAAAGTGATACACACATTTTGCAGAACAGTGATATGGGTACTCCCGGCTTATTTATACTTTTTTGACACAGTTTGAAGATGATTTTAGAACAGTTCTATGGCCTCTAATGTTAATTAATACTTTTCAGACCCATTTTGAAGATGATCTCCATTTTTGCATTTTTTATGTTTTTATTTTTTAAAAAATATTTAAAGTTATTTCCCTGTCCCCATTTCTTTGTAGGTCACTTGTCCCACCCTTACCCACATTTCCTTCCTTTTGCAGATCTCTAGGACCTTCCAGGACTATTTTACAGCACTTTTTGTACCTAAAAGTCCGGGTCTTCATTGATTTCAATGGGGTTCGGGGTCCGGGACAAAGTTCGGGTTCTGTCCGGACCCGAACCCGGACTTTGTCCCGAAGTTCTGCCGAACCAGCAGAACCCGGACTTCTAGAAGTTCGCTCAACTCTAGTGAAGACATATGTGCAGCACTAATTAGATAAATGTTATATCTGGCTATGCAATATTACTAAAAAACTAAGCAAATTAAAGTTCATGTGACATATGTAGTTCAATATTGTATACAGGTATAAACCATATCCAAATGGACTACCATCATCAGTGTAAAAACATTTCACATACTTATTTAATTAAATTACATAAAAACACCTTTTGAAAAGATGTGCAAAAATGAGAAGAAAAACAAGAAGGAAAAACACACTATGTGGAGCATCTTGTTTCTTTTTGGCTGCAGGTTGAGTGGTATAAGGAAGATGATATCCACTTTATTGTGACACTACAAGCCCTCTCCTGTTGCCATGTGGTATTGTGTGGATAGGACGGTGGAAGCTGGCCATCCCCAATCAAGGAGGAAGAGGTGTGGATTTCCATCTTTATTGGTGTATTTACACCTCTTGCTTAAGTAGACCCACTGGGTATATGCTCAATTGGGTCCACAAGCTCCGGTAAGCCTCTTAATCGGTGGTGGTTTCACTTTTTCACAGTGGCATTTCTGGATGGTGGATGTTTGGACTGTTTCATTGTCTGGATTCTCAATTTGAACATTTATATTTTTCCCAATGGTAGAACGGGACTGTGATTTTCTTTTCCTTTTTGCACATTTTTTCAAAAGGTTTTTTTATGTAATTTCATCTAATAAGTATGTCAAATGTTTTTGCACTTATGATGGTAGTCCACTTGGATATGGTTTATACCTATATACAACATTGAACTACAACTTTAATTCACTTGTTTTTTTAGTAATATTGTATAACCAGATATAACATTTATCTAATTAGCAAATATTTCTTCAATATATATGTATATATATATATATATATATATATATATATATATATATATATATATATAAATATACAGTATACTGTCTGTGTGTGTCTATATATATATATATATTACTATATATATATAGTAAATCACAAAGGTGAGTACACCCCTCACATTTTTGTAAATATTTTATTATATCTTTTCAGATGACAACACTGAATAAATGACACTGCTACAATGTAAAGTAGTGAGTGTACAGCTTGTATAACAGTGTAAATTTGCTGTCCCCTCAAAATAACTCAACATACAGCCATTAATGTCTCAATCGCGTTAGGTGACTCGTTAGTGTTACAAGGTCTCAGGTGTGAATGGGGAGCAGGTGTGTTAAATTTGGTGTTATTGCTCTCACTCTCTCATACTGGTCACCGGAAGTTCAACATGGCACCTCATGGCAAATAACTCTCTGAGGATCTGAAAAAAAGAAGTGTTGCTCTACATAAAGATGGCCTAGGCTATAAGAAGATTGCCAAGTCCCTGAAACTGAGTTGCAGCACGGTAGCCAAGACCATACAGTGGTTTAACAAGATAGGTTCCACTCAGAACAGGGCTCACCATGGTCAACCAAAGATGTTGAGTGCATGTGGTCAGCGTCATATTCAGAGGTTGTTTTTGGGAAATAGATGTATGAGTGCTGCTAGCATTGCTGCAGAGGTTGAAGGGGTGGGAGGTCAGCCTGTCAGTGCTCTGACCATACGCCGCACACTGCATTAAATTGATCTGCATGGCTGTCTTCCCAGAAGGAAGCCTCATCTAAAGATTATGCACAAGAAAGCTTGCAAACAGTTTGCTGAAGACAAGCAGACTAAGGTCATGGATTACTGGAACCATGTCCTGTGGTCTGATGAGACCAAGATAAACTTATTTGGATCAGAAGGTGTCAAGCGTGTATGGCGGCAACCAGGTGAGGAGTACAAAGACAAGTGTGTCTTGCTTACAGTCAAGAATGGTGGTGAAAGTGTCATGGTCTGTGGCTGCATGAGTGCTGCTGGCACTGGGGAGCTACAGTTCATGGAGGGAAACATGAATGCCAACATGTACTGTGACATACTGAAGCAGAGCATGATCCCTTCCTTTCAGAGACTGGACCACAGGGCAGTATTCCAACATGATAAGATGACCACTGCCTTGCTAAAAAAGCTGAGGGTAAAGGTGACTGGCCAAGCATGTCTCCAGACCTAAACCCTATTGAGCATCTGTGAGGCATCCTCAAACAGAAGGTGAAGGAACGCAAGGTCTCTAACATCCACCAGCTCTGTGATGTCGTCATGGAGGAGTGGAAGAAAACTCCAGTGGCAACCTGTGACGCTCTAGAGAACTCCCAAGAGGATTAAGGCAGTGCTGGAAAATAATGGTGGCCACACAAAATATTGACACTCTGGGCCTAATTTGGACATTTGCACTTAGGGGTGTACTCACTTTTGTTGCCAGCGGTTTAGACATTAATGGCTATGTGTTGAGTTATTTTGAGAGGACAGCAAATTTACACTGTTATACAAGCTGTACACTCACTACTTTACATTGTAGCAAAGTGTCATTTCTTCAGTGTTGTCACATGAAAAGATATAAGATATTTACAAAAATGTGAGAAATATGCTCACTTTTGTGAGATACTGTATATATATATATATATATATATATATATATATATATATGTAAAATTCAAAATAAAAAGGGACTGTAATTTGTGGAGCGTATAGTAAAAGAAGTGTTATCTTTAGAACAGGCATTCATCATATGTCGTGATTAAACTAAAATGATGTATATTAAGTATTAAACCCAAAACCAAAAATATAGTATACTGTATTGCAGCTTGCAATCCTTAAAGTGTTACTAAACCCACAATAGTAAAATCAGTCTGCATATGCAGAATAGCATGCTTGTTATACTCACTGTGGAACTTAAGCGGTTAATCCTCTGTATTATGTAAAAAGGTTCTTTGATCCTGTATGGACAGATCCTCCCCTCCTGCAGGGACTCTCTTGACAAGGCCAGATAATACACAGTCAGGGTAGTAAAGCTGCACATGCTCAGTTTGGTCTCAATTTCTTGAGAGAATATTTCCTTGTTCTCAGAGCTAGCCAGGTCACATGATATTGACATTACACATGTGGGCATGTATACAGGCTATAGTGGAAATCTCCTCTTACCTGAAAGCTGAGCACTTAGGCAGACCTTGCAGTTTATCATGTGACCGTGGTATGCAGATCAGCCAAAAAGGTATATAGTGGCAGTATTTTAATGTAAAAAGAAGATTTATAAGCTGTGGGCACTGTGGGGGGGGGGGGGCAGATCAACTATTTTCATATTACTGGGTAGAGTACCACTTTAACCACTTACCGACCTGCAACAGTACATATACTGCGGTGGGGCAGCACGTGCAATCACAATATACGTCGTTGTGCCTGCTGGGACTAAGGGGGGTGCAGCAGATTGCGGATCCTGGTACTCGGGGCCAAGTGACCATGTGGTTGTTATGTAATTGGCCCACAGCTATCACATGGTACCTGGGCCAATGACAGCACCCTGTACCATGTGATTAGCTGTAGCCAATCAATGTCTAACTTTAGCTTGTTCAATTAAGCTTTCACAATAAAACCTGGAAGCTGATTGGATAATATGCACAGCTGCACTGTATTCAGTTTGCACCAATTTCAGTAAATCTCCCCCCACTGTAACTAAACCCCTTTTTAAAATTCACAATGTGAATAAACCCTTTGTTTTTAACGTGAACTGTTAGACAGGGTCAATGTGGTTGTGCTGCAGGCTAGCTGGTAAGTGAGCTGGGAATTTTTATTTGTTTTTGATGTGAGTTGCCCTTCTATGTGCTCTTTGCTGCAAAGGCTAGTTATAGGTTGGGGTGGTTGCCATTTGTAGAATTGGTGTGGGATTGCACTGGATAATTTCAGCTGCCATTGTGCCCTTGCTGATTGTCCCGTGCATGCCTGCAGCTTTAAGGGGGGTGGGCTGTCTTCAGGCAAACTTGCCCTTAATCTGTCCACTGCTATATGTGCTCTAATTTGGGAGACTCTCAAAATTATAGAGTTCGCACCACAGTACACTGGGGTACCTTGACGTGGCCACCGCGGCTTACACATATATTTGCAATTGTGCGCGTCTAAACCCTGTTTTTTATTGTGAACTGTTAGACAGAATCAATTTGTTTGTGTTGCAGGCTAGCTGGTAAGTGAGCTGGGAATTTTTGTTTTTGATGTGAGTTTCTCTTCCATGTGCTTCTTGCTGCAAAGGCTAGTTATAGGTTAGGGTGGTTGTCATTTGTTTGTACAGTTGGGGAATTAGTATGAGGATGCAGTGGATACTTTCAGTTGTCATTGTGCCCTTTCTGAGTGTCCCATGCATGCCTCTACCTTTAAGGGGGGTGGGCTTCCTCCAGGCAAACGTGTCCTTAATCTGTCCAATGATATATAAGCTGCAATTTGAGAGACTTTCAAAATTATAGAGTTAGGACCACAGTACACTGGGGTGCCTTGATGTGGCCATTGCGGCTTACATATATGTTTGCAATTATGTGTGACTGAACTCCTTGTTTTTAATGTGAGCTGTTAGAGTCAATTCGGTTTTGTTGCAGGCTGGTAAGTGAGCTAAGAATTTTTGTTTGTTTTTGACCTTTCAGCGAGTCAACTGATCCACAAGCTGCAATAGTAGCCACTGTCGCCAATGGTTCAGCAGGAATCATGATAGCAGCATCAGCTTGGTGGAATATCATCTTTCAGAGAGATATATATAGATCAACCACCACAGAAGAATCAGATAGTTGCATATAACCCAGTCGATTCTAGACGCACCCTAGATGATCTGAGCAGAAGTGGGAGTGGGTAGCTGTCAAAACTAGGTGCCCACTCCACCCCCCCCCCCCCCAAAATGACATGAAACAGTAGGTAGAGGAGGAGGACTTAAAATGGAAGTTCCCCTTTTGGGTGAAGCTCTACTTTAAGGACAATACTGACCATCTAAGTGTCTTCCTATGAGCGAACACTACATGTTACTACTAGGTACTGACTAGTTCTATTTTTAAATATACATTATATATATATATATATATATATATATATATATTTCTGATATTATTCTTACCTGGTACTTCACTGCAGTCACAGCATTCACCAACGTCTTCTGGCTTAGAATGGCAGCAATGCACACACCTTCCTTCATTCACATATAGTAAAAAGCTTGCTGGGCACACAGTACAGTTCAGTGGTCCAGGTCCCTTACACTCTACACAGCTTTCATGGCATTGTTCACATGGTGCATCTGGTCCCTTTATAAGGCAGATTAAAATTCAATATTTTATTACATAATTATGGTGCTACAATATGAAGTGACATTGTCAGACTGCACTTCTGTTGACACAACATTCAGAGTAAGAAACATGGAGCCTACATATATAGGTGAATGCAATCTTGAAGAAATGCAACTGTATATCTGTAAAGTTTGCATACCTGTGCAGTCTTGTATTCTCCAGCAAAACACTCAGAGAGACAAATTCCTCCTTGCAGCTGGTAACTTGACACACATGATGTGCACAATAGGGCACCTGAACCTGGATTAAGAAATAAAATATGTTAATTGAGTCATAAGAAGCTTTAGACTCCTTTCACATTAGTGCATCTCCAAAGTCGCACGATTTCCATTGCGACTTTGGATTATGACTTTCATCTGACTCTACACTCAATCAAAAGTCGCACCAAAGTAATGCAGGCACCTTTTCAATATCTCTGCCACTTTAAGTCACACCAATTTGAACGGGTGCCATTAAAAAAAAAAGGGTGCAACTTATCATGCGACTTTGATGCCCAAAGTCGCATGGCAAATTTCATAAGTTTGAATGGAGCCTTAAGGTGTGTAGGCATCAGCTGTGTCTGCTGATGGGGAACAGCATTTATTGGTCACGGTGTTTCACTGGACTTTATCAAGGTAGAGCCTGGTATCTGTAAAACCTCATATAATTTGTCAGTGATACAGTTATATTTTGTGGACTAGTCTGGACAATTAGTACTTGAAAAACAGTTGCACTGGGGGATTGCTATTCTAGATTTGGTATGATCTGAGTTTGAGCATGCAAAGGGTTACACGACGTCAGGTGGAAAAATCTCGCCTGTTATATCTGTCCATGTATGGCGAAGATTACAGTGTTGCCTGATGACTACCCTGCTCATTCACTGAACCCTATGAGCAGCAGTCATGTAGTGTGTACTTGTGAAGTGGCCTCTTAATGGTCATCTAGCCATGCCTTACTGTTACTTTGTAGCTATGGGCAGCACAGTGGCTAAGTGGTTAGCACTTCCACCTGACAGCCTTAGGGTTGCCAGTTTGTATCCCAAACATGGCACTGCCTGCCTAGAGTTTGCATCTTCTCCCTGTGCCAGCTCTGACAGCTGAGCATGGCACAAAGAATATAGCATAGGTGATTTTTAAAACTGTACAATTAATGAGCTGAGAATATATTTTTTTTAAATCATTTGTAAGGTGATTATTCAGGTAGGAACTAAGTAAGTTTTACATTTTGTCCATGATTTAATGTTTTGTATTTACATTGAATTATTATAGGTCTATTATAGGTCTTTAGGTAAATAAAATAGGGGACCTTTATCTCTAAATGAAGGTCTCTTGCCTTTCCAGGAAAAGACATCCTTTGATAAAAGTCACTTTAAGCACATTGCCTACCTGAACACCATTTTTATATTCTAGAGAGTCCAGAGTGCATGTGCTTTCTTGTACTGATCATTGCTGTATTTGAGCAGTTTAGCAAGCACCTCGCTCTTACCACTACAAGTCCTGCAGGTTGGGTGGCACCTTTCACAGACTTTTTGGGCATGGTCTTCATAGTAGTATTCTGGACATGAGCTATAACATTGTTTGCTAGTTCTCATCAGGAAAAATTTATCATAGCAGCCAACGCAGTCATTTGAATTTGGTCCCTGACATTCCTTGCAGACTCTGTGACATCTCTCACATGAGGCAGTGCTGTTATCGGCATAATATCTGACGGCCAAAAGGTAAAGAGAAATTCAAAATTAGCCAATAGAAACATTAAGGTATATACATGTATGAATAATTTGCTGATTACCTGAAAAAAAGCAGTTAGATAAATTCATACAAACATATTGTATACACCTGGTGTCAAGTCACCCTAAAATCTCAGAGGTCACATAGCGTTTGTACTCCCCACCTGGTCTGCTGAAATTATATGTCCACCTCCCCATATTTGCCAAAAATCCCAGCATGGCATCTGTGCCCTGCAGTGATCCTCTGCCTACCTGTTGCCTGTAGTAGCATAGGGACCATTGAGCAGTAGAGGAACAAACATTTAGCATCACATTATCAGTGTGGCTTGAAGTTAACTGAGCTTCCAACTGTAGCACTTACACCTGGAAGGGAAGCTGGAAATACCCCAGGCCTCCCTTACCTCTTCAGAGGCTGCCAGGCCGGATACCAGTCCAAGAGCACATTGACAACACAGGCTCAGTCTAGGGGTGTCTTTTTGTAATTTTAATTTAGTACTTGAACAGGAGAGAGGGATGAGGGTGCAGGATACTCCAAAACACAGGCAATTACAGTACAAATTCTCAAGCAAGCAAAAATCCTTCAGCAGCACCCTTAAATATTGATGGAGGTAGAGGGGACAGACAGTCATACTGAGATAGATTCCTTGTAGCTACCCTTGGAGTCTAACCCTCAAAGCACAGACAACCCTGATGATCTAGGCAAAGGTCCTACTTACAATGTCCAGAGACAGCTCTCCAACCAGCTTCCCTGGGACACTCTTCAGTGAAATGTGGTCCTTCTCAAGCCCAGATTCATAAAGTAGTCTTCTCCAGCAGATGTCTTTCAGGCTGTCAGCCAAGCACATGCTATGGCCTAACAGCAACATATTTTCAGTAGTACAGGCTGCCTCCCAGGGGCAGATGCCCCAGAAAAAGAAGCCTTCACAAACATTTATCTTCTTCACAGCCACCTTCTTGGCACCCCTACAAGGGATTGGCTGAGGTCAGATAAATATTCATAGCTAGAGTTGAGTGAACCAGAACTGTAAAGTTTGGGTTCGTACCGAACTTTGGGGTGTCCGTGACCCGGACCCAAACCCGGACATTTGAAAAAAAGTTCAGGTTCGAGTTCTGGGTTTGGGTATTTGATCACGCATGTTGAATAGCTGCAGGGCAGCCAATCAACAGGTGTTTCACTGGTTTGCCCTTAGAAGCCATCACAGCCATGCCTACTAAAGGCATGGCTGTGATTGGCCAGTGCATCATGTGACCCAGCCTCTTTATAAGCTGGAGTCACTTAGTGCTGCATGTCACATGCTCTCTGGATAGTGTAGGGAGAGGATGCTGCCGGTGCTGTGAGGGACAGATTGCAGATCAATAGATAGGTAGAGATTACTATTACTACTGCTTTTAGGGACAGATTGCAGATCTCATCCTGCATTACAGAACGATCTGACAGGAATAGGTAGAGTCTACTGCTTAGAGGGACAGATTATTGTTCTAAAATCATCTCCTAGTTCTATAGGGTCAGGTTCCTGCTGTTGCTGTAAGGGACAGATTATTGTTCTAACATCATTTTGCAGCCCTCTAGCACTTTCCAGGACTCTTTTACAGTCCTTTTTGTGCCGAAAAGTTCGGGTTTCCATTGAATTCAATGGGGTTCGGGGTAAAGTTCGGGTCAAGTTCGGAACCCGAACATCCACGGGTTCGCTCAACTCTATTCATAGCTCAAAGATTGATCCTCACTCTATTTCTGAAAGCTTCTTCCAGAAGCAGGCAGAAACAATCAACCCCCAGGTCTACTAATAGACTTGACCAAACCTGAAAAATAAATTGCTGTGCCACTGAGTACAGCAAAGCCAAAAAATGTATCCAGCCTAGGGCTGAGCGCTACACAACCAAAGAGGACTTAACTTACTGAAGTAATGATCTATCTGGTCATAAGAGTGTTGCTGAGAGAAAGGAACTGTCATTTTTGTGCTCTTTTCAAGCAAGGCCCAGTCGGGTCATTTGGGCTGTGTCACATTAGCTACTTTGCAGAAAAGAAATTTGTATCAGCTACTGTGCCTGTAATTATTTTCAGTGTCAAATTTATAACTAGTTACAGTTTTGTTTTAGTAGCTGGCTACACTGCTTATTTACGCAGCTACAAATAATTGTGTATTGATCAGAAGCTGCACTGAATATCGAGAGTAGCTACTGAAGATGGTGATTATGCAGCTACCTTCCATCCTGCAGAAGGTCATACCTAAGCAGCAATTGAAAACAACCAAAACACAACCAACAAAAAAGCAAAGGTGAACAATGTTGTATCTGCTTAGGGCCATGGACATTTTCTGCCATTGGTAGCACCTTGCCAGCAAAAACATCACTAAAATTCAACTTACATGATCCTATCAATTCTACTTTCTACCAGTAAGATGTCCTCCATCACAGCACTTTATTACAATTTTCAGAAGCCTTTCAAGCAGCAATTGTGCAATTTCCAGTAGTGATAATGGAAGCTAAATTTCGGCAATTCTTTTGTATTTTCTTTGTGACATGACCTTATTAATTAGGGAGTTTAGCTGTAGCCCAAAGGAGCTTACAGTCTTACAGTACTTGGTACTGCTCTTCTCTATCTGTGAGACCTTAAGAAGACGCAGGACACATGCCCCAGATCCCAGGATTTCTAGCTCCAAGGCTTACGCTGCATTTAGTCACTAGTTTCAAGCTCTAGTTTGTAGTCTGAGTGGCTGTTTTACAGACTTACTTTTCTCAGCATTCTTCTCCCAACCTGTAAATGTTTGTGGGGTTTTTTAGACCCATTGAGTCACATTCTCTCTGTGTTTGCAGATGGCTGGCAGAGAATTCTGTTTGGACAGCTTACACAAAGGAGTTGTGGAATCTCTTCCTTGTACTCCTACTCCATTTACTATTTTTACTGTTTTTACATATTCTTTAAAGCCATGTTACACTGAGCAAACCTTGTAGTTACCAAAAAAGACAGGAAAAGCAGACTGGCTGAACGTGATTGGAAACACATAGTTTTCCCTCCAAGACTAATTTATTACATGTTTTCAAGACCAAAAAATTGTCAACCTGACTCACCATGGGCATTAAAGGTATGTATCATGGGAATATTTAAAAATGTAAAACTCTGGGTTAGCAGCATAATATTAATTTTGTAGGCCTAGGTGAAAATGCCATTACTTTGGACATCACAACATTGTAATATATGAGGGGCGTTCAAGTCAAATTTAAACTTTTGGGTTTATATAATAAAAGAACAAATTTCAAGGAGTGGAAACTGCATTTTTTTACATACTCCTCTGCTACATTTATGCATTTATCCCAGCATTTAACTAATGCCTGGAAAGCTTCGGCTTTGAAAGATCTGTCAGAACCATCCTAGCGCAAAATACTGCAAAATCTATATAAGCTCCAGACTGGTTGCAATAGTTAACTGTTAATATTTCTATTTTGATGAAAAGAACCCCTACTCTCCTATGCGATAAGGGGATTGTTGTGTCCTGGGTTAATCTAAAGATCTCAAGTATTCCTCATTGAAATAATTTCCACTGTTTCGAAATAACTGAACTTTCAGGGGAAAGGACTCATAGAGCTATATCAGACATCTCTGAGCCAATATGAAGATATTTTGTAATACTTCCAAGAATTTGTTTTTGTCATGACAGAGCACAGGGTCACATTGTGCTGAAGCTGAAGAAATAATTTGAAATTTCAGGGTCTGTTTATCAAACTTCAGCTACAAAAGGAAAAGTTGTGCCAAGTTCACTAAATGTAAATTCTGCATGGCCTTTAGTGACACTTCCTTCTATGAATGCAGCTGAGGTGGATTTCTACCTATTCATATACTTCTGGTAGACTTTTAAAGGTAAACGTAATAGGTATACAAGAAGATATAAGAAAAAAAAGAAAGGCAAAAAGATAAAAACAGTTGAGTTTTATTCTTGAAACAACAACAAGAGATAATGGTGATTTCCAGCACAAAGGATAGCATCAGTATAGTCTAGAGGGCACTGCCTAAGTCTGGGAGAAATAATGTATTGCCATTGCCAACCAACCTCTAAAGATTGTAGTTGCCTCTCTAGCTTTAATACTTTTTGAGTCATCCACAACAAGCATGCAGTTTAGAAAGTCAGAGTGACATTAGAACTCCTGATCTGAATACATATTTCAGTTCTGTACCTCTGAGAGTATTAAATATATTGGAGCAGCCAGGGAACAAGCATTTTCGAATGGGGAGCTCAGAACTGGCAGCCTCCAAAAAGACCTGGAAGTGCTGATCATTTACCCATGACCACATGCTGCTCTGGCATAGTGATCCTTTGTCTGGCAAAAAATAGATGCCATGGGCCACTTCCAGGAAGAGAAGAGGGGATATGCCTGTCTCCAGTATTCTACACAGGCTTTGTATTTGTTAAGCATGTTCATATCCTGGGCTTCCAATGGTGGGTGTTTTTTTGAAGCACGTGATTAGAGCCAGAGGCTCTAACAGGCTTCAAAAAAGGGTGGGCTCAGGGCGCAGAGCACTACGCCCTGAACCCACCCAGTTGTGTGACAATAGTGAATGAATATTCGCTATTGCCACACTGATCCTCCTTCTGGCCAATCAGGAAGCCCCTATTGGCCAGGGAGTCTTAAGACTCCCTGGCCAATCGTGTCTCAGTACACACTTCCTGTTCTGAATGTCTCTCTGTCTTCTGCAGCAGTGCCGAGAGAATGGATTTGAGCGGCTTCTTCTTTCTGCCTCCATAAGGTAAGGCAGCATATTCACATGGCTCAATCCCTGGCATTCCTCTTCCGAAGGGGGGACTGTGATGGTTTCTGTTGCTGCCATCTGTCTGAAGGGGGGGTTGTTAGTTTGGGCCCCCCCCCCCAAATCTTAAGCAACAGTCGCTACTGATAGGTACCATTATGTTTGACAGAATTAGAGAATTTTACTGCATAAAAAGCACTTATGTGAATCCAATGTCTATTCATAGACAGATTTTTCTCTGTAATGGTCACACTGTGCCCATTTTAAACTGAATACTTTGGTTTTGTAGAATGTTTTTCAGGCAGATATACTATTTTTTATAAAGCAGTTGCTGAGATTGGATATTTTCCTGATACTTGGTCGATTGTTTCTCATGAAGCATTGTAAACAATAAAGATTAGTGCATCTGCTTTTTTCTTTGTTTTGTTTAGAAAAGAATTGCAGCAAAAAAAAAAAAAAAGACATTTTATACTTACCCAAAATCTTTTTCTTGCAGATGCAAAAACCTTTTACCTGTGGGTTTTACTGCCACCTAAGACAACACCTTTCTACTACCAGCATGCCTCAGTTTTGTAGCAAATCCATACAGAGAGCATGATCATGAACTCAGAATGGTGGGGGGACATGTGTCCCATAATAGACTCCAAGAAAATGATTTTATAGTAGGCAAAAAAATATTTTTTCTTTCTATTCATTAAGGAACACTAGCAGCCTTTACTGTCAAAATGTGGGCAGCATAGGAATCAAAAGCTAACAGGCCCAAGAAAACAACAGAAAACTGCCTGCAGCTCAAAAGGCTGCTTAGAGGCCCTTATACCTGAACATAGCATTAGATGAAACCACAACATCAGTCTGGTAGAACTTAATAAATGTGTGAACAGAAGACCAGGTGGCAGCCCTACAAACCTGCAAAACAGTTCTTCGATGCTGAAAAGCCCAAGGCTCAAGCCCTAGCAGAGTGTGCCTTGACATAAAAGGGTGGACCCCAGTTTTTGAGACCATAAACTTGGAAAATGGTCTGTCTGAACCACCTAAAGATGTTGGAACTAGACATTGGAGCATCCTTACAGGGTTCATCTGTGATGACAAAATGGGAATCAGTCCTCCGAAAGCAAGCAGTGGCTGAGAGACTCTCACAGGCTGAAACACATCCAGAAAATGGAAAGAAGGAGAAAACGTGAGGAAAATTTCCTTTCAGTGAACTGGACAAAGCGACGGGAGAAAAAATTGCTAATTTAAACAAAAAGGCAGAAACTACCTTAAGCAATAATTAAGTCTTGGGCTTCAATACCACCTTGTCACCTCTGCATAACCAGAAATAATTATTTGCAGAATAAGTCCACAAGTTAAGATATTCATCCTGCAGAGGTGATAGCTACAAGGAATACCACCTTGTAGGTTACAGAAGAGAAAGGAATGTCTCTAATGTGTTAAAATGGCAGCTTCTGAAGCACAGAGCACTGCGCCCTGGACCCACCCAGTCGTGTGACAATAGTGAATGAATATTCGCTATTGCCACACTGATCCTCCTCCTGGCCAATCAGAAAGCCCCTATTGGCAAGGAGGAGAATGGCCAATGGCCAATGTTTGGCTGGAGGAGAATGTCTCTCTGTCTTTTGCAGCAGTGCAGAGAGAATGGATCTCAGAGAGAACCAGATTAAAATCCCACGGAGTCCCAGGAAAATAAACATGGAGAGGTACATAGGAAACTCCCTGTACAAAGGTCTTAAGGAGCAGGTGAGGGGCCAACAGTCTCTGAAACACAGTAGAAAGGACAGAATCCTGGCCGTTGATAGTGATGAGACATAAATTATGGTCCAGGCCCAGCTGTAGGAATCAGAGGATTCATCTCATGGAGAAGCCCCAACACTAACACCAAGTGAAATATGCCTTCCACATCTGATGATAGACCTTATGGGAAACAGCCATCCTAGTTTTTAGCAGGTTGGGAATCAGAGATGCCCTTGTCTTGCAAAACTTGGGCTTCAACAGCCATGCCATTAAATCTGGTGACAGTGAAGACGGATGGTAAGTCGATCCTTAAGACAAAAGAGCCCACACAGCCTCTGCCAGGAGTCTTATCTCATTGGCATACCACTTGCACCTAGGCCAGTTTGAAGCAAGTATGATAAATGAAATGTCTTCCATCTTGATCCTGTGAAGCGAACAAGGAAAATGTTTCAAGGGAGGAAAGGCATAGATCAAGATGTACAGATATTACATAGCTACTACAGCATCCACTGCTCAGTATCCCTGTGCCTGGAGGCAAACCTGTTGAGTTTGTTGTTGAACATCTGGCTCCCCCCACCTGTGACAAAGGTTCTGGAACACCTCCGGGTGTGGGGACTGTGGGGTCCCCCCCAGATGCAGGTGCTTTCAGATAAGGAAGTCTGCCTGCAAATTATTTATACTTGAGTTATACACAGCGAACAAGGTGGGAATTTGAAGTTCTGCCCAGGACAGGATCTGATCTACTTGCAGCAGCAGGATTTCTGGTTCCTCCCTGATGGTTGATATATGCCACAATGTGGCATTGTCCCACTGAATCCAGATCACATGACCTTCCAGCAGGATGGTCCAATGCTGCAGAGATAGCCCCAAGTTCCAGGATGTTGATTGGAGACAAGACACCTCTGAGGACCAAGTCTCCTGCACCAAAAGATTGCCAAAAGGCTGGTATCTATCATAAGGATCATCTAAAAGACAGGAAGGAAGGATCCTGTTTTCAGAGCTGAACTCCTAAGTCACCTGGCAAGGGACAACCTAGTCCTTGGTGCCAAACAAATTAGTCAGTAGAGGGACTTGATTGACTGACTGATTTTGGCCTGAGCTGTGTCCAGGTCCAGACCCAGATGCTCTAAACAATGAGTTGGTTCCAGCAATGATTTCTGAAGACTAAGGATCCATCTGAATTACTGTAAGGTCTGTAAAAGCCAAGTTGTCTGACAGAGCCCACACCAGCTGTTACCTATGTAGGATGTTGTCTAAGTATCTCACAATGGGGATGCCACAGGAGTGCAGTAGAGCAGTAGGGCTGCTTGTCCACATTGATCTCCACATCAGTTCTTGTGCTGTGTCTCTTGATCCTGGGCCCCAAACATTTGTCCCTGCTCTATTGTGCATATCCACTATGCCCTTAGGACCAAGTTTCTCTGCTCTGAGTGTTCCCTTTAAATCCTTTACCCCAAAAGAACAAAACAGCCAGCAAACCCTGCTGTCAATGACAACAATGGCATATATATGGTAAACTTTGCTCAGTCCTGCTGTTAATGTCAACAATGCCATTTATTGTAAACTTTGCTTAGTCCAAAGTTTGAATAAATCTTATATGATATAATTAATTATAAATAATTCTATTAAAAGATGAAATGCTAAGTTAGACATTTTGGCTCTTAACCCCTTTGTGCCAGTGCCTCCCGGCCCTTTAAGAGGTTTCAAATGCCGGGAGGTGGGGAAGGGTTTATGATCATGTGACTGCCATGATTGGCTATAATAGCGGTTGCATGATCGGAAAGTTCCCAATCGCAAGTAGCGATCAGGAGCTTTTTGATAGCCACTGGTAATTGTGAGAATTTGTTTACTAATGCAAATTTGTTTACTGATAGTATTGCTTACCCCAAAATGCAGTGCTGCACACAGCTTTGACCTAGAGAGTACCATCCCTCTTTGCAAGAAAGGCATTGGCTGCTTCGTCTCCCACTGCAAGTCTTACAGGTGCTATGGCACGGAACACAGCGCTTTTCTTCATCTTCTGGGTAGTGACCAACAGGGCAGTTATTTACACAAGTGGAATCTGAAAATTTAACAGTGTCCAAAAATCAGAAACAAAAGGATTATATGAATATATAGTAGAACAGAAAAGTGGATGACACCTGGGCCTGGGGCCTCCCTACCTCTTAGAGGTCAATTTATAACAAAAAAAAAACACTGTTTAGTGTTTAGATGTCCCAGCATTCATACACAGCCATTTTAAATAATCCCTGTTATGTGCCTAATATGTTTATTTTCTGTGATTGTCCCTTCCTTCTAGTGCCCATAATGCAGTATTTTCCTGGTTTAGGTATATCAGGAAAATATTGCATTATGGCCACTAGATGGAGTTGATGATCATAGGAAATAAACATATTTGACACATTACATGAATTATTCAGTAGCTTTGCAAATTTTTCTGTAAATAGAACCCTTATTGTATAAGAAACACAGCATGCTGAGTGGAGGTGCTGGCTGTATCCCACCCATTGCATAGCAATATGGGAAAAGTAGAGGCCTGCAAAGGGTTACTTTTATGCACCCTGCACATGGTGTCATTTGGTGTTACATGATCCAGTATAGGGGGCGCATGATAAAGTATTCCCACACTGGTCCTTCCCTGCGCAGCATGTACTCTGTGCACTCTGCGTTGTCAGACTGCAGACTGGCCTTCTACTGAAGTAAAGACCACAGTGCCCATGGGGTACAGCTCTGAAGACTTCACACAGGGTCTGTGAGGCAGACGCATAATGAAGAGGAGCAGGGCTCTAAATAGGTATAACCTACACTTAAGGTGCTGTGGGAGCATGGGTGGACATTAAAAAAATAAATGCATTCATCCAATATATTGCATTCACATTTTACACAGAACCAGGCACATTGCCTTGAACAGTGACCTTGAGTAGTGACAAGCTCAGTGCACAATTTTACACTTCCCATTTTGAAGGCCTTAAAGGATAAGTTAACTTTGAAAAAAAAAAAATAAATGCACTTTTTTTTTGCAGGTAAAAAAATTGCATTTATTATTTTTTATTTATTGGAGGCTGTAAAGCATTGCACCAGCGATCAGCAGCTTGCTGGTGCCATGCAGGTCTCCTGCAGAGCTGTCAGTGTATCTGTGTGTCCGTACTTCCCTTATGGGCAAGCAGATACATTGACAGGAAGTGGAGCGCAAAAGATGTTGGTACTTGTAGTTCATTAATTCACAGAACTGAATGAATAACGCGGAGCCCCACACGGCCACATTGAATTAAAAAACTGATAGCTAGTACAGGGAACTTCTCCCCCTTCTGCTGTCACAGGGTAGAGGGGGGGAATCGGGCAGCAGCAGAAGCATTGGGAAAATGTTACATGTTCCACCCTAAAGACGGTAAAGGTGTAAAGGTGAACCTATCCTTTAAAGTGTAGCTAAAGGCAAAGCTTTTCTTTTACTTTTGGACATAGTGAAGAGGGATTAGAACACCTGTCAGTTATTTTTTATTGCTGTCTGTGCCCCTGTTAGGGAGATTAATCCTCACTATTTGTTCTGTTTACCATTATCATCAAAAGTGAAATAAAAGTAAATCCCAAATTTTGGGTTGTCCCCAGAAAAGGGGGGCACTAATTCTGGTGACCTAGGGGGCCCCAAGGAATTCTCTTAATTTGAAAGGATTTCCTCTAACTTGCTGTTTTCACAATGGGACAGGAAATTAAGGAAAATGTCCCCAATGGGACACAGATGGCATAAATAAGGATTATAACCTTTGCTTACTCTATCCAAAATATAAAAAAAGTTTTGCCTACAGTTCTACCTTAACAGGGGTTAGAAAAATGTCAATTATATAGATACTGTATAGTTAGGCTATCAGATATAGTTAAGTTGACTAACTGAATAGTTCCTCCAGAAATCTTCCTTGCTTGTTTTCTTTCTCTCTTTTTCCCATTCCCATTTTCTCTGTATAGTGTACTGATTTTTAATAATCATTCTTTATCATCCATAATATTTCACCATATTTCACTTTTTTTCATACTTCGTTGTCATGATATTTTGCATACACACACTGCACAAATGTTGAATAAATATGCTAAAATAGTTTTGACCTAAGTACCCCTATACTCATATGGCTTCCCCCCAAACTTACTGAGAAGGTAGTAGTTGTCTTTGCAGCTTAAACACTGGTGTTCACTGGCTCCTGCACACCGTGAACACTTCCTATGACAAGGGATGCAGCCTTTCTGATCATCCTTATATTCATGGATGTCGCACTCTTTATATGACACACAGTGACCTTGGTTGTTTTTAACTAAACCCTCTTTACATTGGTCACAAGTCTTAAATGAATGGCAGGATTTACAAGTGCTGTCACAATCTGAAAGAAAAGAAATTAACAAATGAATTCTGAAACACAAACATATACTTTACATTTCAGCATTATGCATACAAAGGTTCCAATCAACCATTACACAAAAAGGGTAATAATAAACAGACATACACTGAAATAAAAGTAAAATGACCGCTTATCTTTTTTGTGTTAGCCATTTTAGATCAGCTTAAAGGGTACCTCCACCCAAAACATTTTTAAGTTTTGGTTGGAGTGGGCACATTTATTAGTTGGAGTGTCAGATTTGTATTTCTGCTTATGTTGCCAATGGAGACATTTACCCTCATTAAAATAATGGATTACGTCAATTGTGATGAAACGTGCAGGGTGGAGCAGACATGCTGACATCATTGCACACACTCGGATTGTAGCACGATTAGATGTACATGTGGTTTTTATGCACACCTTTCTGAGTATGTTGGTTTATTGAATAAACCTTATAGCATTATACTATGTGCGGTTTATCTTCTTTTCTGACTGGGACTTGATATGCATTAACTCTTGGAGACATTGTGAGTACCATATTTTTCGCACCATAAGACGCACCTAACCATAAGACGCACCTAGGTTTTAGAGGAAGAAAACAAGAAAAAAAAATATTCTGAACCAAATGGTGTCCTAAAATATTTACCAGTGCAGCCATATACCAGATCCATGAAATGCAGCCATATACCAGATCCATGAAATACAGCACAATACAGATCCATGAAATACAGCCACATACCACCAGATCCATGAAATACAGCCATAGACCAGATCCATGAAATACAGCATATACCTGTGTCCATGAAATGCAGCCTGACAGAGTTGAGAGGGAGATTCATATCTCCTGCCGGCCGCCACCACTGTGCTGTGATGATGCCATCACCCTGAGCATAGTGGAGCTCCACTCTGCAGCCAGATCCCATTCAGAAAGAAGCAGCTCCAGCCGCTGCAGTACTTCATTTGGCCACTGGGGCCGAATGAAGCCCCAGTGGTCAAATGAAGTACTGCGGCTGCTCTGTCTTCTCACTATGTGAGATCAGAGCAGAGCAGAGCAGCGCTCTATTGTGTCCGGGAGCCCGCAGTGTAATGCGAGCTCCCGGCGGCGACGAGGGGGGGGGGGGGGAGGGAGGGTTTTGCAGCATTCGCACCATAAGACGCAGGGAGACTTTCCCCCACTTTTTGGGGGAAAAAAAGTGCGTCTTATGGTGTGAAAAATACGGTAATTAAAGTTTTTGGTGTATCCATCATACGATGAGGGGCAAGCTTATCTGGCCACTTTTAATTAAGGGGGTCTCAGCTTCTGGTAAGCGGTATATGATCCTGGTTGGTAAGGTCTCACAGTGTCAATTTTCTTTTGAGTTTCACATGGTGTGAGCAAGGTCACGGCACTGGAATTTTGTGTATTTGCACTAATGAAGTTATTAGTTTTGTAAGTATATGAATGTTTATATTAAGATCACAATTTGATTACGGTATTACGCTATATGCAATCTGTTCTTTTTTCCTACTGGGTTATGAGTCTAATTGAGTTCTTGGAGCCATTTTAAGAAGTGAAGGGTCCTACGGTGAAAAATCGATCTTACACCACACTTTACCCTATGATGAAGAGCAAGCTCATGTGACCTCTTGTAATTAAGGGGTCTCATCCTTTGGTAAGTGGGTTAGGACCTCTGGTGGTGGATAAGATTGTCACTGAATAATTTGCACAGTGATATTGGAGGCAAATGTACACAAGAGTAGGATTATGTTGGACTCTATTTGATGGGCATTAATTGTTTTTCACACATTTTTTGTTGTTATTAATTTTTAAAGTGATAGTTCTACAACATGTGCTATATATGCTCAGTATATATCTGTTTTTGAAGGGCTGCTGTCAGTCAGGATTATACTTGGCACAATATTTTATTTTGTTTTAAATAAAATATTTATTTATGATGACCAAGACACAGGGCAGGTAATACATCAAGCAAAATGGAAAAACATGAGCTTACAATCCACAAGATAATTGCAGTTGAAAAAATCTGCAAGTCAGTATGTACAAACTACAATAAGGTAGCAATATACAACTTGTGTTCATCCTACTAGCTGCACCGTAGACCTGCCACAGTTATTTTTTTCAGACAAAACGTGTTAGGGGAGGTACAAGAAATGGGGAGGGTAAAAAAAAAAGAAAAGGGTTAGAGCAAAGGTTTGGGGGGGGTGACTTGGGTGGAGGGGAAGAAGGGGAAGGACTGAGGGGTCCACCCTTCCTTCTACGATACTCCCGATGCCACTGCCACAGTTGCACCTAAAGAGTCTTCCTACATCACCAAGGCTGTCCAAATTGTTAAGTACTTTTCAAGATTGATTTTTAAGAGATTTAATTAATTGTTCCATTAGTTGAATGTCCAAGACCCTAGCTCGTCAGTGCTTTATGGTGGGAGGATTAGTTGTTTTCTAGAGAGCCAGCATGCATGCTTTTGCAGCATTCAAAAGGTGTTTGAAGAGTGAGTTTTTGTAACATTTATATGATATTTGCATATAATGTAGAAGGTAGGTGGCGGGTGAATCTGCTAGGAACCATCAGGTAAATGTTTTGATGGAAAAGTTAACTTCCAATCAGAAGGTAGTGAGTCCCAGGCAGTCCTAAAAGGTATGTAGGAGAGAGCCTTCAGATTTGAGGCATAGCCAGCATTGGGGGTGGCACTTGATATTTAACCGGGTCCAGAAACCCTATCCGTCCCTATATTTTGGGCAAGGTTAGGATAGCTCTGTTTATTCTGGATTCCATTAAGGTTCCAGCTTACCCTGTCAAAATCGTTCTCCTTGTCTGCGGATAAAAGCATGAAGGGTCCCTGCGATACCAATTCCTAAGAATATATTCCTTCCTCCGAAAAAACCCACTCCCGACCTTCGTAGAACTCTCAACACAGGTACAATCCTTCCTCTCGGAAAGCTCCTCTCCCATCAAAGGTATCACTCTATTCTATAGGGTCCTATCCAACCATAACTGTTTTGAAAAAACACACACCATGCACAAGTGGGAAAAAGAACTAGGGATGAATCTCTCTGAAACATCTTGGAAGCAAGCCATAAACACTACATATGCCGCGACTAAATGTATGAATCACTGGGAGAACTATCAGAAAATATTACATTTCTGGTATCTCACCCCTTTCAAATTATCAAAAATGTATTCGTCTCATACGAACCTATGTTGGTGAAACTGTGGGGAATCAGGCACCTTATATCACACGCTGTGGACATGCATCTCCATCAGATCACTCTGGAATAAAGTCTTCTTGATACTGTCAGAGGTAGCTGGAGAAGTAATTGTACCTAACCCCGAATTAGCTCTCCTCCATATAAATATCCACCTACGCCCCAGAAACTGGCGTGTAATAGCTCTACACCTCTTCTTAGCTACCAAGATGACGATAACGAAACACTGGAAATCACCTGACCCCCCTTCTTACAAGGAGGTTATTCAAACCCTAAACCATCAGTGCACCATGGAAGGCATTGTGGCACTGACCTCTGCCACTCGCCTCAAATATGAGTACAACTGGAAACTGTGGTTGCAAAACCCCAGGTGTATAGGTACTCCTAACTGAGGAGCAGTGACACATAACCAGTGCTGACCCCCTCCTCCCCCTCCCACATACCTCCTTTGTTTTCCCCCCTTTTTTATTTGTTTTCCTCTTTCTGCATGTTGGTGTTATAAACTAGAAAAGCGTACTAATTCCTCGCACATCAAACCAATCTCACTTGAAATTGCTCCCTGATAGAATAAGGCAATTCCCCAGACTTGCACAGGTGAATATACCCGGGCACAGCAGGCTCCCATTAGGGGTGCCCGGGTACACTGTTCACACAAGGAAATGACTGAATTTGGTGCGAGATCGACGGGAACTCGAAGGAATAAATTGACAGTATGTTTATATGTCAAAGATACCTTGATGGTATGTACCACCTATGTGAGATATACACAAGTGATGTACCAAGTGTGGAAATGTTATGAGGATGTACCATATGTCTTTTTTTTTTTTTTTGTATGTACGCAAATCCTAATAAAAACATTTGAAAAAAAAAAAAAAAAAAAGCATGAAGGGTATGCTTTTCTAATGAAATAAACGAATAGCATTCGGAACACTTTTGGTATTGTCCCTTGCCTCCCTTTCAGGTACAAAACCAGATTGATCATGATGTAGGAAGAGGGGAACACGGGGCAGTAGGTGACTAGCCAGAATTCTGGTAACTTTCTTGAGGTCTGCATTCAGGATCGATATTCTTTTGTAACTTTGGCACAGCTGTGGGTCCCTGCCCTTTTTGGGTATACCTGTGATCATGGCCCAAAGGGTGTCTCTTGGAAGAGAGTCACCTTTCAAGATAGAGTAGAATTTCAGTCCTAGGGAGTCTTAAACGTTTTATAGTAGGAGAGTGTGAACCCATCCAGGCCTGGGGGATTTGCCATAATTCATAGCCTTAAGGGCAATGCTGAATTTCTCTATGGAGATTGGGCACTCTAGTTCCTAAATTTAATCATCAGACAACGGAGGCATACCGGAGAGTCGTATATAGCAACTAATAGCCATCTGGGTTTGCAACTGTGATCCAGAATGTTCAGTCTGTCATATATTATATATGTCCGCATAATAAGACCTAAAGGCATCGGCTATAGAAGGTGATTCTTTAAGCAGCGTCCCTCTCTTGTGAGAAATTTAGTTCCTAGATCTAATGTCTCAAAGTGCTAACAGTTTGCCTGGCTTGTTACCATATTCATAAAAGAAGCTTCTGCACTGGAGTCATTTCGCTTTTACTCTATCAGTGAGTAGCTCATTGAGTTTGTTCCTCAGGACGCCTAATTTACTTTATTTTGTTTTCTTGACTTTGGATGACACCAAGCACAGAATGCATTATGTTTTTTGAGCATAGTTTCACACTTTGTCACTAACTGACTGTAAGTAAAAAACTTCTTATAGGACTTACTTGCTGTGTCTGCAGTCATTTCTAGAGTATGGGTACTCTGGTATTGAGGTATTTGAGTGGATAGTTCATTTAGAATCTGTGACATTTGCCTATGTCACCTTTAATAGCAATACAAATGTTTTACTTCTGTACATGAGTTTACTGTAAATGCATATATCCTTGTGAGTGGTGTGAGATACAAGTTCCAACTTTAAAAGCAAAAAAAAAATACTGTACCTTGACAAAATTTGTCCCCAGACACATAAAAAGTTCCTTGTGGACATCTCCCAAAGCATTCTCCATTATACAGGAAAAAGCTGGAACTGGCACACTTCTCACAATCATCTGGGTCAGGTCCATTGCATTTTGCACATATGCCATCACAAGGTAGACATCTACCGTCTTCCTCATAATACCCATCAGGGCAAGAGCTCACACATTTGTTTTTATATAGAAAGTAATCTGGTATGCATTCTGAAAGAGGACAAATAGAGTAAAGAGCTGGATATAGATAGCTATGATTATCACCTTTAGAAGTTACGGAAAATAAATGCATGTACAATATTTAACATTTTCTAATTGCTTTTAAAATGGAAAGGGATATGCATAAATGTGAATATATGCAGTAGAACTGTCTACATTGGTTAAATGGAAAGTATTTATCATATTTTCAAAACAACAATACACTTTTTTATTGGTTTTATTTGGAAATTTTGAACTTCTCTATTAGATTAGAGGTATGTATACACGATATTGCTAAAATGTTAGTAAGACAATGAAACTGCAGAATATTGTCTGTGAATGTTTTTATTTGAGGACAATGAGGTGGACATTTTGGACAGGGAGGAAAACTGGTTCTCAAGAGGTATGAAAGGGACCATCTATGTTAAAATGGAACAACCATCTTTAAACAGAGGTGGAAGCCTTCAAAACCACCAGTCACTCAAGCATAGCACTGACATATATTATGTAACCAAAATTACCAGTTTAAACATCTCTACCCAGCCATTTAACACCAATATTCCCCTTCAGCCATCTAATGAGTTTATACCTCAGACTTTGTGGCACAGTGGTGTTTGAATTATGAATATAAAAGAAAGTAGTTTCACATCATTTTACATCTTCTGTTACATTCTTGAGCAACCAACATTTGTCCTAACACATTACATGATACCACAGTGATTAGACAAGGTGAATGAGTGTGGCTATAAATGTCAGGGTATATTCCTGACACCCATTAAGATTGAGGAATCTGCTTGGATGAGTGGTAGACTCCTTTAACATTAGTCCAATTGAATGTAACTAAAGCTGGCTATACAATATAAGAATTTTGTTCGAAATTTTTTGTTTTAAGAATGTTCGTTTTTTAATCGTTAGTGGGGTTAAAGCGGCATTCATTTTCTTCCACAGTGGCAAGAAAATTTAGAGCATCAGGATGGAATTTTTTTATCAAATTAACGAATTTCTAACAGCGCATATGGTTTTAATTTGGTAAAGTCAATTCATTCCAAAATCGCATGTTATAAAGCAAATACAATTTTGAACTACTTTCAAATGAACTAATACCAGTTATCCTATGTCTGAATAGTCGCTAGAAGTGATAAACAGTACCTGTACAGGTTTCTTCATCAACACAAGCCAAGCAGCTGGAAGGACAGTGTCGGCAGACACCATTAACATTTACAAACTTGGAAGAACAGTCACTTTGACATGTAGCTAGCTCCAAAACTTTAGGTGCATGGCATGACAGGCAATAATCTGCTTGTTTATCACAGGTGTTGCAACCCTTGCTGCATGTGGTGCAGCCTCCTCCAAAGCTAAAGAAGCCTCTGCGAACAAAGGTAAAAAAAGTCTGTTAATATAAATCTTCATGAAAGAACACTTCGGAACATAAACACAAAAAACCGTTAATAAAACTAGCAGTTACTCTACTTAGAATATTTTATACGGTATATTTGGTAAAGGATACCGGGGATGGGCTCTGGAGAGGAGTTTATATTTCCCCACTATTTGTGCTGGTTTGATCCTTTAAGGATCCCTTTAGGAGACATTTTTAGTACTCAGGGGTTCTTACCTATGCGGGATGAGGGGTTCCGGGGTAGTCTGGTTGAACAAGAGAGGACTGATTTCAGTATTCTCTGGATTGGCAAGCCTTCATTTGGGACTTTGGAGGCTTAGAGAGGATTTGGGTGGGAAAGAGCCTCAAAACCCTGATTACAGGGATCTTGGTCCTGAAAGGGTTAAGCCATTTGCATGAGAGCACAGAGAAGGAACAGGAAACAACCAGCAGGTGTCTGTGAGGTACAGTGGAGTGGTTCACAGCTATGAGCAAGTTTGAACTGTCTTTGCTGAGCTCCTGCAGCCTTTAAAGCACCCTAAACCCTTGTATGGGGCTGGTATATTGGCGGTGAGCCATCATGTTGGTTTTCATGATGCCAGAATTATAGACTGCTTATGTTTACTTTATCTGAAGGAAGCTGTTTGCTTGAAAAACAAGAAAGAACTGTTTTTACTTTTACAAGTGGCTGACGCTCTCCATACTACAACATACAACATTAAGCTAAATGGGTTGTTTTACAAGGTCTACATATACTTTAAGGAATATCAAGCAATCTCTTGCAGTGTCATTTAATTCCTTCGCACTTCTTTCTTACTTTACAGCATATATTGTCCCTGTTGCAGAAATATCCCTACCAAAGCCGTGCAAACACAAGGCCAGTTTAGATGGAAACAAAATAGTCATTCAATGTATTTGGATTGTGGAAGAAAAATGCAACATCCTAAAAAATCCACCAAAACACCATGCAGTTAGTGCCTTTTGTGGGAATTAAACTCAAGACCCCAGTCAAAAGGACCAACCACTAAACTAATATGTTCAAATAAATAACTAATAATGTAGAGGGTAACAAACACTGTTCAATTTAAAGTAGTTCTAAAGGTTATGGTAATGTTCATTTACTTTATTTACTTCCAGTGGCGGCTGGTGCTCGATAATTCTGGGGGGGGGGGTGGCATTGGCGGGAGATGGACATTAACATGGGGAACACCGGGAAGACACACAACCCCCCACCCCCGCCGTAGGAGATGGTCGGCCTCCTTTCCGCTGTCCTGCCCAGAATCCGATCTCCCCTCTTCGAGCCGGGGAGTGCTGGATGGCTGAGCCAGATGCTGGATGGTGAGACATCCCTGGAGTGTTTGCTGGTGGGTCCGTCTGCCTCCCCCTGCTTCTCCCCTGGCCACGTGTTTTCTCCCTCCTCCTCCTCACTCTTGGCCAATAACATCACTTCTCCTTTCGGCCAATCTGAAAATAGACCTCATGACCCGCTTTCTGACTGGCTGGGAGGAGAATCGCACAAGTGGGTGGGCTCGGGGCGCAGTGCTCTGTGCCCTTTTTTGAAGCCTATTAGAGCCTCTGGCTCGAATCACGTGCTTCAAAAAAAAAAAAACACCCCCATTGGAAACCAAGGTCCGCCACCCTGTATCTAGATCAGGTGGCTGGAAGCATGCGGCCTGTGCGCCCATAATGAACGGGCCGCCACATGTAGATTATCATCATTTCTACAAGATAACAAGTAACTTCGGATACTCTAGCATTTTATGCAGGGTATAATGTGATCAGAGTATTTGTCTTAATCTTCCAGTGTCTCTAGCTGTATTCATATGAATTGCACATGGTCCATGTTGTGACATTTCAGGACTGAGTATGCTGAGGTTCTTTAAATATCACTTTTGATGTGCTGCATTCATAGACACTGTGCACAGATGACACCAAGTTGAACCCACTGCAAACCCCATGCACTACTCCTGCTTATTTGCTTTGGGGCCTTAGTATGAGGAACCATTCTATAACATGATTTTCCAATCTTGTCTTTAATGATGGATTGATTTTTAATGTCAGTAAATGAACAAGGAATCTGTTTTGTATCCCTCACTTCTGATATTGGCATATGTGTCATGTAGCTGCAATTCTTACTCATTCTAAAACAGTGCTTTATAAACAGTTATCTAGAGAATGGTTGTAGAAAATATACATTTCAAGCATATACGTCATCCCCCAGATGGTCAGTATAATGGACTATGTCATGAAGTGTTTTCTTACTCAGGGCAGCTCTTATAACATCTCCCAGCATGCAGAATGTCATGTGAGCACTTCAGGCACTCATTGTTTTCTGCACACATCTCACAGCCTTCTGAACATCTTTCACATCGTCTGTCCTTTGTATTACTAAAGGTCCCCTGCGGACATGATTTAATGCAGCTCTCATCATGAAGAAATGTTCCTACAAGTGAAACAAATACATTAGAATATTTATGAAAAGAACTTTCACTGGCTAATTCTAAAACCATCTTTTTTCTACATTTTTTCTTTTTTTTTTTTTAACCCTGATTTATAAAAACAAACATTTATGCAAGCATATTTATACATATGTGTATAGAGTACATGCATTTTATGTCATTTAAGCAGATCTTCACCCTCATATTTAAGTTCCCTCCTCTCCACCCTCCCTTCCTCACCTCTTTTACACAGGGAGTGAACTATTTTTTAAAAATTAACTTTATACATTTTTTATATACTTTATTTACTTTTTTTTAAATTTACTGAACAAAGAAGTTCAGTCTCACGCCCCACCCCCACCCCTTGCAAGTAATTTGCCTAGGTGAATGGCATGCACTATCCCCCCTCCGCCTCTTGGGATATGCACGTCACATTTCCCAAGAGGCATAGTGCGCCACTGAGGAGGGGGTGGGCCAAGCTGCGGCTTAACCTAGAAGAGCTGACAGGCCTAATGATGATGTCATATAAGAAGATAGAAGGGCGTAACATTGTAGGGTAGAATTCTGAGAGGATTCTGCAAGACACCCCTGGATCCACTAGGTGGGTGATTATCTGAAATGTTCAGAACCAGCATCAAGGTGGGCAGGGGATTAAAAAAAATGGGAAGCGGAGGCTGGAGATCCCATTAGATAGCCCTTTCGTAAGAAAAATGTTATTTTTGAAGAAGCTTTATGAGTTCATAAATCATTGAAACTTTGAGAAAAGAAGAGTTTCCAGGCTCTCTATCTGGAGGGAAACTAGAGGATTTGAGTTTTTATTTGACTTCTAATGAATATATACAAGATAATAATAAATAATCATTTTCTTATTTAGACATTATTAGTAAAATGAAGCACAAGCATAGACTTACCTGGGTGACACGATGTGCAAGCATTAGCAGATATATTGCAGGTCTTACAAATCTCATCACATGCAGAGAACACACCTGCAGCTCCTGTTATAAAAGACATGCATTTTAGAACATCTTATATGTCAGGTCTTATTGTTTGTACAACATAGATTCTTCCTTACACAAAAATATTCTTAAAAATGACAGTCAATTTTTGTGTATATACTTTGAAGGGAGAGTAGACTTGTTGTGCCATACTATTAAAAAATGCTGTGCTGTCTCTTTAAGTGCAACACAAAAATGTGCCAAAACAAAAGTGCTAATAATTTATAATAGCATTAATCCACCCAATAAAATATAAAAGTGTTCAGTGTGTAAATTCAGTTAATGCAGTTAATTGTTGTAATATGCCATGGCCTGGTAAAAGTCATTTAGAAGCAAAACTCCAGCCAAAATGTTTTCCATACAGTGGCTTAAACCTCTGTCGAGATTTATTGTTGCTTTTATCCTCAATAGGGAGATTTGCCCTGACTTCTTGTCAGATCATATAGCCCTCCACCCATAAGTGTTATCCATACTTTTGTTTCCCTTTTAAATTGTATCATTAAAGAATGTAAGTAATCAAAGCCAAAGCATTATTTTTGTTTTGTAATGAGTGGGGAAGGGTTAGAACCCCTGTCATGTTTTTTTTTTTTTTTTTTGCTGTCTTTGCTTAAGAGATTCACCCTGTCTGTTGACTGTTACCACTGGAAAAGAAAGTGAGTGGAAAAATGGTTCAGTAAAACCGTAAAGCACGGGAATAGGGAGGAAATATTTTGAAGTTTACGAGAGAAATTTCCCTTGAATTGGGCAGATTTCCTTTAGTTTCGTGTTGTGTTGTTTCTGGGACAGGAGGTAATAATAATAATAATAATAATATTAATATATAATAATAATAATAATATGACAATTATAATATGACAATTATATGAGGTGCATGTTATTAATTACTGCAAGGGCATAATACAATACAGCAGCAGTGGTATTAGAATTTTATATTGGACACATGTAACGGAGTTGAGGTTGTTTAGTTTATAGGAGTTATATGAGTTGCAGTAAAGGAAAAGCAAAAAATGCATGATGCACAGTAGTTCCCAGCAAATGTTTTATAAAGCAAGTGTCAAATAGTCTAAAGAATAGGAATACTTCTTACAGTGGTGTATTCCAATATATTGAAACCTGTCTTGAAAAAATGTAGCAGCCATTGCTGGCCTCTCCTAAAAATGCTAGGTGCTTGGCTGCTATATTGATGCTTCAGTTTCAGTAGTTTTGAGTCTACGCGTCCTGTTGTTGTCAGCAATGGCAGCTGACATACTTATCTTATGACAGGTATACTTTATAAGCAAATAGCAATATGCAGCATGTATCAAAGTAGTAGAGAGTAAAAGGTTCATTGAGGCAAATGTCACATAATATTATAAATTTTCATTTGAAATAAAAATGTAACTGACATGCAATTCATCTATTATGCTTAGCGAGGTTACTTTACTAAAGAAATAGACACTGTTCATTTTACAAACTGAATGTTTGCTTAACTTCGTAAATAAGAGGAAGTGATGATGATCACATTTTAAATGCAGATCTGCAAATTTTAAGAAAGCAAAAAAAAAAACAAGAATTTTGTTTGCAAATGATTGAATAACAGAAGTCATCACAGCTTCACTTCTCAAATTGAAAATTCACTTTGCTAAGTGAACATTCTCTATTCCTTTGTAAATCAACCACAGTGCATTACCTTCTGTTCTATGTGCTACACAGCTGTTTTTATGTCTGTTGTGCTCCCGTGACTGCACACTAGGTGGCAGCATGACACCAGTTACACCATTCTCCTAGTGTAGTATTGCAATGATGATGCTTTTTTTATGAAGGAATTTATTTTTATTATCAAAAATATTTCATGAATTTGCACTGGCAGATTCAGCATTTCTAGCTAAAATGATGTGCTGCCATGCCAGCTCCACGTGGGACTCAATATGAAATTCATGCCCAGAATATGATTTCACAACAGTTGTCTTTGCTCCAGCGCAGACTTGCCAGACAAAACTTTACATAAATGAACAAAGATGACAATGTGGCCCTATGACCATCTGGTTGCCAGATTGTTATTCAATATGGGTGTACATATCCACTACAAAAATGAGTAAAGATCACACCAATATTGGAATTGCCATACCAGCAAATACTGTATACTGATGGAGGTAGCCATTAGGTGATCAAATAATAATTGAAAAAGGTTGATGTTGATACACAATGCCTGGTGATATATAGGTTGTGCAGTGTTCTTAAACTTTTTGTTAGCTTTCCTTAAAATGGGGTAAGTATTATGTCTATTCTGAGATATTATGTCTCTCTCTTTTCTTCATGTGCTTTGTTTGTCTTGTGAATGAACATCAAGTAGCACACTCTTCTTCCTGTCTAAAAAGTGATCTGAGGTGGCTTATCAAAGGGCAGTAGAGCAGCATCTGCCAGGCATTCAGGAAGTGATCCTTTGGCTTCCTGAATGCCCCTTTTTTTCTTCTATTAAAATGCCGCTCCACAACTTAGAGCCAAGCATGTGTGTCAGGAATCACGGCCTGTAGCCTTTCCCAGACCATCCGTGGGCGGGTGCGCGTGGGAGCATGCGCACACGCAGCAGGCGCGCACGGCAGGTGCATGTGAGTGCCGCCATTGACACAAGGCGGGCTATTTGAACGGCCTGAGGCAGGGAATGGGTGCTGTCCGTTCTACAGCGTTCCCTGCACCTGTGTCCCCAGTGATCTGCCTAGTGAGACTTCCTGTTACCAGTGACCCCGGCTTCCTTCTGATTCTGCCTGTTATCTGCCTGCACCAACCCCGGATGGCCTACGACTTCTCTTCAGCCTGATCCCCTTGTACTTCTGCTGCCTGACCATTGCCAACCCTGCCTGTGCCCGATCATCCGGCTGCCTTACCCATCTGTACCGCACCGCCAGCCTGCTACCCACCTGGCCTGCATCACTACTCTTCTGTTCGCACAAGCTCCCAGTGGACCTTCACCTTCCACCTGTGACCAAGTCCAGCCCTCGTGCCCCCCTGTGCTCAAGAACTCCCTGTTTGATCCACCAGGGGTTCCTGAACCAGGGCCATAAGAGAGGTTGCCCCCTGCATAAGCCAGACTCTACCATCAGGTACGTGACAGTGTGGCTCACGGTTACAGTCCTTGCATGTATTGTTTTTGGTGGCCTTGCTGGTGGCTAAATGTCACATTACCCTCATCGGCCGCCATTGAACAGTTTAGGAGGACAGTTGAGGGACATTAAACTTTGGCTCAACCAGCTTTTTTTTTTATGCCCCCCCCCCCCCCCCATGATGCCTGTGTGAATGAAGCTGAAACAATTTTGGACTCTCATTTCTTTAGAGAGGCATTCTTTTTATACATGGGTTCTAAAAACATTTTGAGAGGGATTCCACTAACTACACTCTATAACAGAGTGTGGAGTAAAGTAGGGGACTTTACATGTGCAGTACATTTAAATAACAACAAAAACTCAATTATAAAATATATAAATTATATTCTAATACATGATAAAATTACAAGATATAAAAAGTCAGCATAAAGTCTGACATACACAAAACTCAATATGTACAAAAAAACACATTACAATGTTTAACACTGGTACAAGTATTGTTCAGAAAAGGTACACACGCAGGATTGACATGTTTTGCTTTTTAATGCTTTATCAGAATCTGTAGCAGCAAACAGTACAACTATATACAGTATCTCACAAAAGTGAGTGCTCCCCTCACATATTAGTAAATATTTTATTATATCATTTCATGTGGCAACACTGATGAAATGACACTTTGCTACAATGTAAAGTAGTGAGTGTACAGCGTGTATAACAGTGTAAATTTGCTGTCCCCTCAAAATAACTCAACACACAGCCATTAATGTCTAAACCGCTGGCAACAAAAGTGAGTACACCCCTAAGTGAAAATGTCCAAATTGGGCCCAAACTGTCAATATTTTGTGTGGCCACCATTATTTTCCAGCACTGCCTTAACCCTCTTGGGCATGGAGTTCACCAGAGTTTCACAGGTTGCCACTGGAGACCTCTTCTACTCCTCCATGATGACATCACAGAGCTGGTGGATGTTAGAGACCTTGCGCTTCTCCGCCTTCCATTTGAAGATGCCCCACAGATGCTCAATAGGGTTAAGGTCTGGAGACATGCTTGACCAGTCTATCACCTTTACCCTCAGCTTCTTTAGCAAGGCAATGGTCATCTTGGAGGATTATTTGGGGTCATTATCATGTTGGAATACTGCCTTGCAGCACAGTCTCCAAAGGGAGTGGGTCATGCTCTGCTTCTGTATGTCACAGTACATGTTGGCATTCATGGTTCCCTCAATGAACTGTAGCTACGCAGTGCCGGCAACACTCATGCAGCCCCAGACCATGACACTCCCACCACCATGCTTTACTGTAGGCAAGACACACTTGTCTTTGCACTCCTCACCTGGTTGCTGCCACACATGTTTGACACCATCTGAACCAAATAAGTTTATCTTGGTCTCATCAGACCACAGAACATGGTTCCAATAATCCATGTCCTTAGTCTGCTTGTCTTCAGCAAACTGTTTGCAGGCTTTCTTGTGCATCATCTTTAGAAGAGGCTTCCTTCTGTGACGATAGCCATGCAGACCAATTTGATGCAGTGTGCAGTATATGGTCTGAACACTGACAGGTTGACCCCCCACCCCTTCAATCTCTGCAGCAATGCTGGCAACACTCATACATCTATTTCCTAAGGACAAACTCTGGATATGAGGCTGAGCATGTGCACTCAACTTTTTTGGTCGACCATGGCGAGGCATTTTCTGATTGGAACCTGTCCTGTTAAACCACTGTATGGTATTGGCCACTGTGCTGCAGCTCAGTTTCAGGCTCTTGGCAATCTTTTTATAGCCTAGGTCATCTTTATGTAGAGCAACAATTCTTTTTTTCAGATCCTCAGAGAGTTCTTTGCCATGAGGTGCCATGTTGAACTTCCAGTGACCAGTATGAGAGAATGGGAGCAATAACACCAAATATAACACACCTGCTCCATATTCACACCTGAGTCCTTGTAACACTAACGAGTCACATGACACTGGGGAGGGAAAATGGCTACTTGGTCCCAATTTGGACATTTTCACTCAGTGGTGTACTCACTTTTGTTGCCAGCAGTTTAGACATTAATGGCTGTGTGTTGAGTTATTTAAAGAGGACAACAAATTTACACTGTTATACAAGCTGTACACTCACTACTTTACATTGTAGCAAAGTGTCATTTCTTGAGTGTTGTCACATGAAAAGATATAACAAAATATTTACAAAAATGTGAGGGGTATACTCACTTTTGTGAGATACTGTATATATTAGGAATCAAAAAAAAAAAAATTAAATACAGAGCAAAAACATTTGGGCCCTCCAGCTTATGGATACCTTGTTTATGAAGAGGGCGGCTTCACTGGAGACAGTGTGCCCCATATGAACCTGATACACCTTTTATAACCAGTTTCTAATGATGAGCCAAAACAGTGCCTAATGGAAATCCTAATGGAGACCTAGTCACTGATATTGGAATTAAGTGGAAATCTCAAATGGGGGCACAGCAATAAAAAGATAGCTCCAGCTAGATTCTAGCTCTTCTCCACTCAAATAAGATGTTTTTCATTTTTGTTGTGTCAGTGCTAAGAATTTTTTTCCTAAGAAAAAAAATGAGGGGAATTACCCCCATTGGGGACAATACTATCCTTACATAATTTCTAACACTTCTTCTACCTATCCGAAAAAAAAATGGCTAGAGTTTAATTTAAAATATTCAAAACTACACAGCTAAGAAAAAAAAATGTTCCTCAGTTACTATAATTTATACCATTTGTAATTCAATTCTCATCCATTATTAGACACATGCAGAGTATAATAGAAGAGCAAAAGCATATGTGAGCCATACAACAAAAATGTGAATGATCCACTATTGGAGCAAAGGTGAGTATGGGTTGAACAGCTGCTACATGGGAGATGGTACATTGGTGGTACATTGGTGCCTAAAGCACGGACAACGAAATGAACCCTCATGTCTTATGTTCATAGCACAAAAAAGCAGGAATGGAGAATACAGAAGAGTGAAAAGAAACCAAGAACAATAAAAACAGGTAAGAACACAGGTGGAAAGCATGCTTTTTATATCCCTGCTTCAACAGTGCCAACACACCAGCATTAAATACATTAATAGACAGATAATGTGCAAAGAAATAGTGAATAATGCATCAGAAATCTTTGTGTGTTTTGTGTTCTCCATTTACTAGAGTAATATATCCTATTACACAGAAATCTAGGGTGCTGTTAACCTGCTTAGCGCCAAATATGACAGCTCTCCTGTTTTTTTTTTTCTTTTACTGAGGATGTATAGAATGAAAAATATAAAAGTATTATAGCTGCTTTTTTTGTAAATAGCTCCTTTCATTCACTTGAATATGAAAAAACATCTTTCTGAAACTACATGATCATTATCTGAGCAGTGTGAGTGTCAGGACAATATAATGTTTTCTATCACATGTCATGTGAAATTGTATGTATTTATCCACGAGCAGAAAAACAAAATAAAAATCTTACATGTCAAAGAAAAAAAAAAGAAAATGATGACTACTAAAAAGAATGTACAGTGTTCAATATTAGCCTAAAGTGGTAGTTAACTCTGTATGTGTACTTGTACCTATGGGTAAGCTTAATAAGGCCTACCTGTAGGTACAATGAAAATCTCCTAAATGTGCATCGTTTAGGAGATATTCACATCAGCAATTGCTCTGCATTCAGGGCATACAAAGTGTGCCATGGAATGCAGAGTGCTGTGCCGCGATCATGACTCCCACAAATCTGCAAACCTTGAAGGAAGACTGACTGAATATGGAAGCCCCAGCAGTAGTAACAGTGCGCTTTGTTTAAAAGGTAAGTTTGTCAAAATACGCTAGTATGTGGTGCATACTAGCACATTATGGCATAAACCTGCAGGAGACCGGTTTATTTTTTATTCTTTTTGCCAATTTACTACCGCTTTAAAGTAAACCAGTCCCTACATTAAATCAGCCCTTCACACAGAAAAATGACTATGCATCATTGTAGCCTTCATCCCCTCTGCAATCTAAACCTCCACCCAGTCTCCATTCTCACCTAGGCAAGAATGACATGTAATCTGTTCCTAGTACCTCCTGGGATATCCATGTCACATATCCCAAGGGAGGCATTGACTTCTACACAGTGGCTGTAGGTGGGTGAGCCTGGTAGTACATCATCATGGGGCTGGCTGCAAGATTTGGGAAGAGGTAGCTGGTACCTGAAGATTTCAGAGAGGAAAATAGTGGGGTAGGACCTGGTGTGTGGTAGGGGAGTAGCAGATAACAGCAGGACAACACTTCATTCACTGTGCAGGTGAATATGTTAAATCAGACTATAAGGTAATTGAAGACTTAAAAAAAAATTAGACCACAGGAGGGTGAAGTTGCTCTTTAAGCAATGCATAGGATGAAAACACGCATAGCTCAAATTATATGAATTTCACATCTGCACTTACACTTCTTATACCCTCTATCTAAGCAGAGGACTGCTATCTTTTTTAAACTATATAACTAGCCAGCACTCCAAAATATTATAAACACCAATACTACAGTATGTTAATTTTATGACATGCATAATTAAAGTTATTTTCAGCAGAAAATGTTCACATCAATATGATAAGCAGGTCCAGAGATACAGGCAGTTGAGTCAATATGCAAAACCTGAACCTTCCATTAAAAGTTACACTTGGTTCAACCTTTTCCATTTCACATACATGAGCATTCATCCTTTAATGCAATAGGTATCTTCTCTGCCCAATAAAGAGGCTCGGGAGGTGGAGGAGGCCAAAAAGTTGAGGCTTCCATATTACTTCAGCTGTCTCTAAAGGTCTACTGGTTGTTTTGACATGCACGTTTTACAAAAAGTATCATTGGCTTACGTATTTTGTTTATCATATGCTCAAATTAAAAAGATAGTGACAGTCTTATGTTAATTTAAAGATTGTTACATTAATTGTGAGATGTAAACTCATTGTATATTAATTTAATTCAAATACACTTTACTTTGCAAAGTACCTTATCCCCTACCTATGGGTGTTGATTTACTAAAGGTAAACAGGCTGCTCCCTTTGCAAGAGAAGTGGCACTTTGCCAGGGACTTTTCCCCTAAACCTTAGTTAGTGTGATGAAATTTCATGTTGCAAAGAATACCCAACCATGTGTGAGAAATCAGAACATGTGCAATCAAAACAAAAACAGCATTTCTTCTTGCACATGATTGGATGATGGAAGTCAGCAGAGCTTCAACTCACTCACTAAGCTCTGGGCAAAATTCCTTGCAAATTGAACAGTCATTTTGCCTTTAGCAAATCAAGCCCTAACTAAGGAGGAAAGAGGGATTTGGTCCCAAAAAGAGGGACTGTTCATCCAAACGAGGAACAGTTGGGAGCTATGGCAACTGCTTTAGTACTTTCTGAAGCACTGATCTGGATTAAGAAAGCCCAACTTTATAAATGGTATGCTCATTGCAGGTCAGTAACTGAAGGTACTGAACCTAAAGACAGTTAGGCAACTAGTATTCTTAAAACAAGCTCAGCACTGGTAGTCCCTTCCCAATACAGGTTTTCTTTATGCTAGTAACTGGTTTAGAGCTAATGGACCACCTTCAGGCCTTCAGGCCAACAAATGTATAAGTGCTGTTGCACCATGTTCACAATTTTACTTCAAAGAAAAGCAGGAATGCAGAAGATACTGCTGCCAGCTTATTACCATGAAGACCATATCTTGCTTTCCTGTGAGTGTTGGGAGTTTATGACCAAGTACCCAGCTAGTATCTTAAATTTTGAATGAAGGATTCTGTTGGAGGTTGATGCACCATTGATGATGGCTGCACCCGCACTGCAAGGGTTAAGTGCTCATTTTGTCCAGGGGAGAGGAGAAAGCCTTATACTAACCTGATCCTCCACTCCATCAGCAAATGGCGCTCCCCCACCATCCAGGGGTGGACTGTTCCAGCAGCCTTCATGTCCAGGGCAGGTCTATGGGACCTGCTCTGTGCCTGATGACATCAGAAACAGTCCACACCTCAAAACTGCTAAAGTTGAGTGGCCTTGCAGGGATGCAGGAGCTGCTGGGACTGGTCTTGTGCAGGAAGATGAGATGATCAGGTAGGTATATCTTCTGTCATCTCTCCCCTAGCCAAAAACAAGCAATTAACCCTTGCAATGTGGACACAGACCCACTGCAAGGGAATAATTTTTGTCCAGAGTTTAGCTTTAAGGGCTGGTTCACATCCCTCTTGGGTTGTGTCGAGCAGCATTGTCAACACAGTTCAAACGCAAACACAAAGCAAAAAGGTACAATGTGCACTAAAGTTAAAAATAAATAAATACATTTACTATTGTGACCTGTAGGAAAGCTATCTTTTGAGATAGTAGGGAGGGACAGAAAGAAAGAGCAAGAGACATTGTGAAATTACCTGTTCAGGTTAAATCGATACTAATAGCTTCATAAGCTTAATCCAAAGCCACTTGAGATTTATGATCAGGGCCATCAAATGTATTAGGAAGAGAACCAAAGAACCAAATAACCAAAATAAGGGGAGACTGGATTGTGTGTTTGCGCTTTTGTGTGTATGTGTGTGTGTGTCACAACTCTGTCCCATTCTGCTGCCCAATTGCTGTCTGCATGGTATCATGGATGCCCATTTGCTGCCAACCTAGCCTCGCAATTGCCAATTTGTCTTACTATAATTTAATCTTCTGCATGCCCATCACTACCAAACCACCCTGCTACTGTATTCTCAATGTATATTTATTTGCCATAGTGCACTGCTATTAAACCTTTACATTCGTCACGTGATACCGTTTATTTATATGTAACTCTTATGTCATCGTCCCACCAAACCATCACTACCCGTACGTCTTCTAATTTAATATCATTCTGTTTAACCGTTAACGCTCCGATCCAACCGTCGTTTACCCGTAGGTACTATGGTACGTCTGTCGTTAACCCGTCGTCTTACCCTGTCTCAACACTGTGTGTGTGTGTATGTGTGTTTTCGCGTTTGTGTGTTAGGTCAGAGGGGAATAAAACCAATAAACCAAGAAACCAAGAGAAGGATTATGTAAACTACCGGGACTAGTATTTAGAGTTCACCGAAACCTAATTCGAATACTTCGATAATCATAGCTAAATTGGACTTGTCCATTAAAGTGTTACAGAGAACGAGAAAGAAAGACAGGGAGGGATGATAGAGTTTTCTAT
>BLSH010113728.1:701851-712335 GCA_018402905.1 Glandirana rugosa | reverse complement strand
GGGTCAGACAAACTAGGATGTGAGCGAAAATTATTAGGGTGCATTTACATTTGCTGGGGTTCCTGCAATTATTTGCGAGTAGGCAGCCCCATCAGACTAAGAGGCAATAGGAGGCTGCCGGCTGCTGGTTCTTACAGCTAAGGCTGTCTGGCCCTTATAGTTAATCGCGCCCGATCCTATTTAATCGCTCAAGCAGAGATTACATGCAAGTAATCAGCCCTGGATGCAGGCAGTCTGTGTCCAGGGCTGATCACTTGCATGTGATGGCAGCAGAAGCAATTACATGTGAGTGGGTGCAACTAGCTGTGAGAGACGGCAGCTTCCCATTGCTTTCAATGGGTCTGCCTACTCGCAGATAATTGTGGAAACCCCTGTGGGGTTCTCGCAGGTAATTGTGGGCAGGGTGCATTCACAAGTGTGACAACAATAAAAACATTCCTTTTTTGTATGGTGTGGATGGGTTATAGCTTTTTCTGTTTTTATTGCGGTCTGTGCACAATTTCTAACATGCTGTCTGTGTGATGGATGTAAGTAAAAAATCTTCGTAATAGGAACCCATATGCCAGTAAAAGCTTCACAAAAGTTCTAATTCTTCCCCACTCTTACTAAAATGAAAAGGAAAAAGTATTGAGTGGGGATGGGCTTTAATGTTTTATGTCGCATTATACAAACCTGCAGTAAAAAAATATACAGCTCTTGCAAACAGTGCAGAGAGGGCTGTTATATTCTTCACACGTTATTGGCTGGTTCATGTTTCATTCACTTGTCTACAAATAATTCCAACTGCCTAGTATAGAAAGATACCTCTCTGCCTGCAAGTAATATCTTATCTTTGCTGCTAAAAGAAATGGAAGGACTCGAACGAAGTAAGTAATAGAGGCTCTACACACCAGATACATTTAAAATGAGAAAAACGTATAACATATAATAAATATAAGTAACACTTACATATAATATCCATCTAGGCAGGAGGTGCAGAGTTCAGTATCATCTAAAATAACAACATAGCACATCATGTAAGGAAATGTGTTGCAAAGTTTTGTGTCAATTAAAGTATACTGTATGTCTGGGGGAAAAACATAATCAGTACATCTCTGCAAAAAGTTTTTTCTCCAAATATACTTGCCGACCAGCCCAATAAAAAGCAAAAATATGTCATTTGTTTGACATTAAATACCGGGTTTATGGCAACAGCTTGCTGCCATTGTATTTTTTTTTTTTTACGAAGGGAGGCCAATAAGTTCTTCCCCTCACCATGATATAGATGTACTAGGGATCTGAAGTTTTGCAAGGTTATAGGTGGATATCTTTGTAATATGCATGCCAATTTTGTTTTTAAAGGTCGTAGGGAATTATAGTTAGAGCCAAGAGAAATGGAGTAGGTGTCATGCCGGACAAAGTTGAATACCGAGCCGTGATTAGGTTCCTCCATCTTCATGGGACTTGTACCACAAAGATGAGGAGGACTTTTTAAACAGATTAGTGACCATGGATGAAAGCAGGGTATATCTATATGAGTCTGATACTAAAGAAATTAGTAAAACATGGAAACGTGCTTCATCGCCCACCCCTCACAATGATGAGGCAGTCATTACTGAAGTTGATAGCTGTTTTTCCTCCAAATCTACATACTTCTACGCAGATGGTATTAAAGGTCTATTCCACAGATGTGAGAAGTGTGTAACCATAGGAGATCGATATGTAGAGAATGAAGAGTCAGTGGACTAAATTTCAGATCCCTAGTACATGTGGATCTTGGTGAGGGTAAGAACATATTGGCCCCTCCTCATACTATGACCGATTCTCTTTCAGATAAAAGTGGCCCCGCAGGCAGATTTGGCATGGGATCACTTTTAGAAGTGGCGGGAGGGGTGACCCCCTCTTGGCGCTTCCCAGTCGTTCCCAGGCTTACCTGACCAATCGGTGAATCCTGGGAGTGATCCGATGCTGTCGGTAGCTGGGTATGAAGAAGAGTGAGGCCAAGATGGCCACCACTCGTCTCTATGCCCTTGGAGGACTGCAGTGATGCCTGACATCACTTCTAGTTCCCAGGTCATAGTAAATCTTCTTTTTTTTTTTAAGCAAAAGTTAAAAAAAATGTTTTTTTATCTTTTACTTTTAAAGGTAAATGAGAGATTTGGGGTCTTTTTGACCCCCAGATCTCTCAATAAAGAGGACCTGTCATCCTTATTTCTATTACAAGGGATGTTTACACTTCTTGTAATAGGAATAAAAGTGATGAAAAAAAAAAATAAAGGGACCATGTAAACATAAAAAATAAATAAGAAAAAAAAATTTAAAGCGCACCATCCCTCCATGCTCATGCGCAGAATTGAACGTGTACGTAAGTCGCACAAGCATATGTACATGGTGTTCAAACCACTCATTTGAAGTATCACCACAAACATTAGTGTGAGAACAATAATTCTAGTGCTAGACCTCCTCTGTAACTCTAAACCGTTAACTTGCAAACATTTTTAAAGCAGAGATTTTTATGTACTGCAGTTTGTCGCCATTCCACAAGCTTGTGCAATTTTATAGCATGACATCTTAGGTATCTATTTACTCAGTAGAAAATCATCTTTTACATTATACAAAAAAATGGGGTGAATATCATGGTTTTTTTTTATATTCATTTAAGTGCATTTTTTTAAGTTGCGTTTGAAAAACCACTGTGCAATACTTTTGATTTACTAAAGGCAAATCCACTATGCAGTACAAATGCACTGCAAGTGCACTTAAAAGTGCAGTCATGTAGATCTGATGGGGAAGATATGAAATGAGGGGAAGCTGTGCTATCATCCAATCATGTGCAATCAAAAATGCTGTTTTATATTTTCCTTGCATGTCCCCCTCAGGTCTACATCGACTGCACTTCCAAGTGCACTTGCAGTGCAGAGTGGATTTGCCTTTAGTAAATAACCCTCCCCGTGACACTAAATATTGCAACGATCACCATTTTATTCTCTAGGGTATCTGCTAAAAAATATATATATACAATGTTTGGGAACTCTAAGTGATTTAAACTTTTAAACAAAAAAATTGAAAAAAGGCCAGCTCAGCAAGTAATAAAATTACTGCAAATACATTTACCAAAAGCAGTGATGTCAGCAGTGGTGTCAGCCCTTCCTGAGTTCTCCTCTGCAGGACTACAAAATACATCCTCCTTACCCAGTGGTGGTGAGGAAAGGTGGAAACGTTTTTAGTTCAGCAAAAAAATAAGGCAGACCTGGCAAGACTGTTTTGGAGTTCAGGGCAGCAAAAGCAGCTTTTTCAGCTCACTAACGGAAGTTGGAAGCACACTAGATTCTGGCAGGTTCAACTGGTATTTTCTTATACTTGCAATAATTTGAAAGAGATAAAACATGGACGAATGTGCGTGTATTGCAGCTATGTACTGAAGGTTTACTATAAAATACATTTACTGAAATTACCTGACCATTTCATTTCAGTTACATTTACACTTTCCTAGGGTTTGCAATAAATGTACCTGTTAATCACTTGGATGTGTAGGACGGGTGAAGGCCAGTGCCTGATGCTTATTGTGTGTAATAAATGAATGTATCACAGTTTATCTGTTCTCAGCTACCAGACATCACCCAAATTAAAATGATTTATGTATGATTGTTATGGCTCAAAGCCCTATGTATAAATGTCGCCTTGCTCGTCTAACTTGATTTATTCATCTAAGTTAATGAAGGTTGTGAACAGGCTGACACTGACTTTATCTGCTCTTAATAGGTCAGAGATGTGTTTGCTACATGAAATAAAGGTTTAGACAAAATACCAGTGCATGCTCCTGAAAGATTTGCTCAGTGCTGACAGATTATTTTGTACAGTGGATACAAATATGAGATCAGATGAACCTAGCTGATCAGTTATTGAAACATCCCAGCCTGATATTTTGGGAAATAAACCAATGATCAGCATCAGATCACTAAGGGTTAGTGATATCATTAGGTCATGATAAGGTAATATTAGTTCAGGCATCTTCCCCAATAGATGCAGCAGTCTTAACCACTTCAGCTCCGGAAGATTTACCCCCTTCATGACCAGGCCATTTTTTGAGATACAGCACTGTGTTACTTTAACTGACAATTATACAGTTGTACGCTAATAAAATGTATGCCCTTTTTTCCACACATAGAGCTTTCTTTTGGTGGTATTTGATCACCTCTGCAGTTTTTATTTTTTGCGCTATAAACAAAAAAAGAGTGACAATATTGAAAAAAAAAGTTTTTTACTTTCTGCTATAAAAAATGTAAAAGAAAATCGAATTTCTTCATCAATTTATTTTGGCCAATATGTATTCTGCTACATATTTTTGGTAAAAAAAATTCCCAATAAGCGTATATTGATTGGTTTGCACAAAAGTTATAGCGTCTACAAACTATGGAATATATTTATGGAATTTTTAATTATTTATTTTTTACTAGTAATGGCGGCGAACAGCGATTTATAGCAGGACAGCGATATTGCGGTGGAAAATCAGACACTAACAGACACTTTTTTGAGAACCAGTGATCAGTGCTAAAAATATACATTGTCACTGTACTATGTCATGACGCTGGCTGGGAAGGGGGTTAACATCAGGGGCGAGCAAAGGGTTAACTGTGTGCATAGCCATTGTTTTATTACAGTGTGGTAGGTGCTTTTTCTTACTGGGGGAAGACATTGATCCACGTTCCTGCTTTGCAGACACACAGGATCCATACCATCCCTCCTGTGAGAATGGCAATCTGCCTTTTTTACATAGGCAGCCTGCCATTCTGCCTCTCTGCAGGATAATTGGTAGGTGCTAGTGGACATCATGTCCGCCATACCTGCCAAGCGGGAGTGCATTTGTGCCCTCTACCCGTAACTGCAGGTATATAAACACGTGATCCTGCACACAGCGGCCACCCTGTAGCAGTAAAACTGCTATAGGGCAGTCAGCAAGTGGTTAATAAGTTATCATCACCTCATCCTGTACTTGTCAGGAACTTAAGTGAACTGGTATGTTGAAAATCAGCCTGTTTCCGGCTGCACCTAAAAGTTTTCTTTGAAAATACTTTAATTCTGGAATTTATACAGCATAAACATTCTGCTTTTACAGAGTACATCATTTTACCAGTCTGAAAACATATATTATGTACCTACTACGCAATCTATGGCTAATTTGGAAAGATTCAACTAACCTAAAAATATATTTTTAGGAAACCCTTGTATTCACAGTAAGGATATACAGTATCTCACAAAAGTGAGTACACTCCTCACATTTTTGTAAATATTTTATTATATCCTTTCATGTGACAACACTGAAGAGAAATGACACTTTGCTACAATGTAAAGTAGTGAGTGTACAGCTTATATAACAGAGAAAATTTTCTGTACCATCAAATTAACTCAACATACAGCCATTAATGTCTAAACCGCTGGCAACAAAAGTGAGTACACCCCTAAGTGAAAATGTCCAAATTGGGCCCAATTAGCCATTTTCCCTTCCCGGTGTCATGTGACTCGTTAGTGTTGCAAGGTCTCATGTGTGAATGGGGAGCATGTGTATTCAATTTGGTGTTATCACTCTCACTCTCTCATACTGGTCACTGGCAGTTCAACATGGTGCCTCATGGCAAAGAACTCTCTGAGGATCTGAAAAAAAGTATTGTTGCTCTACTTAAAGATGGCCTAGGCTATAGGATTGCCAAGACCCTGAAATTGAGCTGCAGCATGGTGGCCAAGACCATACAGTGGTTTAACAGGACAGGTTCCAATCAGAACAGGGCTCACCATGGTCAACCAAAGAAGTTCAGTGCACGCGCTTAGCGTCATACCCAGAAGTTGTTAGGAAATAAATGTATGAGTGCTTCCAGCATTGCTGCAGAGGTTGAAGGGGTGGGGGATCAGTCTGTCAGTGCTCAGAACATACGCTGCACACTGCATCAAATTGGTCTTCATGGCTGTCATCCCAGAAGGAAGCCTCTTCTAAAGATGATGCACAAGAGAGCCCGCAAACAGTTTGCTGAAGACAAGTAGATTAAATACATGGATTACTGAAACCATGTTCTGTGGTCTGATGAGAGAAAGAAACTCATTTGGTTCAGATGGTGTCAAGCGTGTGTGACGGCAACCAGGTGAGGAGTACAAAGACAAGTGCGTCTTGCCTACAGTCAAGCATGGTGGTGGGAGTGTCATGGTCTGGGGCTGCATAAGTGCTGCCTGCACTGGGGAGCTAAAGTTAATTGAGGGAACCATGAATGGTAACATGTACTGTGACATACTGAAGCAGAGCCTGATCCCATCCCTGCAGAGACCGTGCCGCAGGGCAGTATTGCAACATGATAACGACCCCAAACACACCTCCAAGATGAGGGTACAGGTGATGGACTGGCCAAGCATGTCTCCAGACCTAAACCCTATTGAGCATTTGTGGGGCATCCTCCAATGGAAGGTGGAGGAGCACAAGGTCTCTAACATTCACCAGCTCCTTGATATCGTCATGACGGAGTGGAAGCAGACTCCAGTGGCAACCTGTGAAGCTCTGGTGAACTCCATTCTCAAGAGGGTTAAGTTAGTGCTAGAAAATAATTAATAATGGTTAAAATATTAACACTTTGGGCCCAAATTGGACATTTTCACTTAGGGGTGTAATCATTTTTGTTGCCAGAGGTTTAGACATTAATGGCGGTGTGTTAAGTTATTTTGAGGGGACAGCAAATTGACACTGTTATACAAGCTGTACACCCACTACTTCACATTGTAGCAAAGTGTCATTTCTTCAGTGTTTTCACATGAAAGATAGAATAAAATATTTACAAAAATGTGAGGGGTGTACTCCCTTTTGCGAGATACTGAACAAACTCCACACACAGAGTGGTGGGATTTGAACATAGGATCTAGAGCTCCAGAGTAAGAGTGTGAAACACCAAATTAAACTGTGCCTCCATAGTTAAAGTGGTTGTAATCCTAAAAAAAACATAGAACATGCTGCTGTCCCTTTGAGGCATGATATATAGCTTAGTGCTTTTGCAGTGTTATTTGTCCCTTTCCATGTTGTACAACACCTTGTTGATCCTGCATGTTCCCGTGCTCCCCTCTTAAACTGACCACGCTAATCATGGCTGCTCCTCCATGATAGCGTGGTCAGTTTATGTCTCTCTGTCATCCTAATGTGTCTTCAGGGAGGCTGTATCTTCCCCTCTCTCTCTTCCTCCCTGTCATTTCCATAGTCTGTAGTGTGAAGCCAATCTCCTCCATGCCCCTCCCCTCCTGCCTTCTCCTATTCCCCTGTAGCTGTTCCCCTCCTCTTTGTTAAAGGGAATCTCAGCCCCTCCCACTGTACTTGCTTAGATCAGGAGGGAGTGCAGAGGAAGAGCACGTGACTGCACAGTAGCACTGTGCAAAAAGGTATTTAGACATATAATTAAAAAAAGAAACACATGCACTGCCCCTAATATGGACCAAACATAGAGAGGTTAAAAGGATTTATTAGATGTGACTTTACAACCACTTTAATGCATCAGATGACATAGTTAAAACAGAAAAAAAAATGATTTATTTTTCTCCCTGCACTTTGTATTTAAGGAGGAAATGGGATTGTAGGAGGGAGATATTAAGGTGCAAGGTGAAATTTGAGATCCAAGTTAAAACTGAGATCCTCCTCTAGCCATATGCTATTGATAGCCATGTCCATACTTATAGGTAGGTCATATTCTACAAAAAACAATCTCATCTTATAAGAAAATAATTTATTGAGATTTCAGTTTCTCCACACTGCAGCTGAGGTCTTGCTGCAGCACACACCTGTTTCAATTAGAAGTGCTTAAGTAGACTTCTGGACAGGCAGCCTGTACCTAATAAATAGAGTATGTTTGACCTGCGTACATCGGCTCTACTCAAGATCACTCCTGTGATTTGGATTGCATTAGAACTTTGTTATTGTACTATTACAAGTATAATTAAAAGGTTTTTAAATTATTCTATAAACTATTAATACAGGCTACAGCTTCCCCTTATCCCGATCTATTATGTGCCTGCAGTGAGTGCACTTTGGTCAGCTTATATAGAAACGTACCTGAAGAACACTCTCGACATCCTTCTGCACATGACACACATTCCTCCATGTCAGGATCTTCAACTTCCCCTATATAAACATAAACATTTGATTCATTTAAGTCTATTTTGTAACAATTATTGGTATGGTAGCACAGTCCATCTAAATTTCTGTTGGTACTGCTCCTAATTTTTATAATACCATCCTATTCTTCCACGCTTACAATTTGATAACATCATAGCATACATACAAGGCAAAAAATAATGTCTAAACTGGAACATGGGGAAAAGGCATTTAATGCAAAATGGTCAGGCATTCCAACACATTGCAAATGCCAATAACTCAGTCCAAGTTGTAGTTCAGCATGCTTGACACATGCTGAAATCAGCAGATTTTGCTTGATAGCATAATTAATCTCAATATACAAAACAACTATAACAGCTTAATGTATATATATATATATTTCCTCGCTATCTGCTGTGTGGCTGGCCCCCAACACCCACAAAACATAATCAAAATGCAAACCTTGGTTTGAAGTCCAAAATAGCACACAGAGCTCCCTCAGATCCCTCTCTGAGGTTCAGGCCAGAGCTCAAGCGAGATCTCTTCCTGATTATTTAAAGCGGTTGTCTACCCATCGATTTGATAGTGTCAAAGAAGAGTTACTATTCCCGGCATGCCGGAAATGCTAGCTGTCTCCTTGATTGTGCTCTCAACCAAACTAGCAAACCATCTATTGGGTGGTGTCATAATGGATCACATGTGCAGCATCATGGCAGTTGCAGATTAAACAGAGGCTAAGATGTCAACTTCCTTAGCTGACAATGATAGGAGAGTATACAACCACTTTAAGTCCACCTGCTGGTGGACTCCACTGGACCACAAACTCCAGCCGGAACCAGCCCTGCCACGGTGGCTGGTAAAATCCGGACAGGACTCCACTTAATCCAGTCCACATAAACGCATACGAGGTGACAGGTAGCGCCCGTCTACCACTTTGCCTCGCATATTGTTGCATATCCTTCCCCTCTGCTCAAGCCCCTGCGGCTGAGCAACTGTCCCAACCATACAGTGGACCTGGGAGAGGACATCTGCATTGTTCTGCAGTCTTCCTGCCCGGTATTACATTGTGAACTTAAATGGCTGTAGGGCCAGGAAGCACCTAGTCACCCGACTAAAAGGTAGTACTTCAGCGCCTCTAAGGCCCACTTGATAGCCATGCACTCCTTCTCCAAAATGGCATAGTTCCTCTCATGCCTGTTAAGCTTCCTGCTTAAGTAGACAACCGGGTCTTCGGGGACAGAACAGCGCCTAGTCCCACCTCAGAGGCATCCGTCTGTACAACAAACTCCTTTTTGAAGTCCGGGGTCATGAGCACCGGTTGTACACAAAGGGCCTATTTCAACTTCTGAAATGTCTTCTCGGCTGTTTTTATTCACCGGTTGGGGCCATTTTTGGATTACCTCGATTGTATTGATCTGGGACTTGATCAGTCCCTGACCGATAACATACCCAAGGTATTTGGCCTCCTCCAGGCCTATTGCACAATTTTTTGGGTGGGCTGTTAAACCTGCTACCCCCAGAGAATCTACGACTGCTTGTACTTGGGGCAGAGGCAATTCCCAATCTGGACTGTGGATCACCACATCATCCAAATGGACGACTGCATAGGGGCGATCCATCATTCTCTGGAAGGATGCAGGGGCCCCATGCAGACCAAACGGCCTTTGCTTGTACTGGAAGGCCCCCTGGTGGTAGAAAAAGCCATTTTCTCTTTTGCTGACTCCGTTAAGGGGATCTGCCAGTATCCCTTAGTTAGGTCTAGGGTTGTTATGTACCGGGCACCTCCCAACCTGTCCACCAGTTTGTCAACCGACGGCATCAGATATGCGTCAGATTTAGACACGTTATTCAGCATCCTGAAATCGTTACAGAACCTGATAGTGCCTTCGGGCTTTGGGACCAGCACTATAGGGCTCAACCAGGCGCCGTGGGACTCCTCTTTCACGTCTAACTCCAACATGGTTTTTATTTCCTTTGCCACCGTCTCCCATTTAGCCTCAGGTATTCAGTAGGGTTTTACATTTACGCGGACCCCTGGTTCCGTGATTATGTCATGTTGTGGTATGGTGGTCAGTCCAGGTAGGGGAGAGAAAAATCTCTATTTCTTACGGATAAACTCCTAAAAAGAGAGGGGATGGACCTGACTGGTGGTATGGTGTTGTACTGTATTAGTGCCTTGGTCCCCAGGCGCATTTACATTTTGGGATGACTTATGGACTCCGATTTACCCTCTGCCACCGTTTCCTTTATTTTTGGTACAACCTCAATCTGCACTTTCTCCTCAGGGTGCCGCGGACCAACTCGGGATATCACGACCAGGGTTTCGGGCTTCCGTGATAGTCCAAGACATTGCTAAAGTCCTACGACTTATTGCACAGATTTAGACTGC
>BLSH010113728.1:640284-671763 GCA_018402905.1 Glandirana rugosa | reverse complement strand
GATAAGTCAAGGTAAACTTTACACACGGAACTGAAATAGATACTCTCAATCGGCACTGATGCAGAGCACTGAGAATTCGCTATGGGCGATCATCTGCCTCGTCCCAGATCATTCTGTACATCCTCCACCCTGCCCAGCCAATACGATTGCTTCTCCTTTCGGGCAATTGCGCTTCTCCTGCTTCCTGATTGGCCGGGAGGAGAAGCAGGAAGACAATAGAAAATATTAATTAGCTATTGTCACACAACTGGGTGGGTTCAGGGCACAGTACTCTGTGCCCCCTGCCCACCCTTTTTTGAAGCCAATTAGAGCCTCAGGCTCTAATCATGTGCTTAAAAAAACCCCCAATGGAATCAATGCGTCCAGCGCCCTGCATGTAGATTAGGGGAGGGTGCAAACACCTGGTGCATTACCTTTCAAACATGGCACAAGGTAATGCACCAGGTGTTTGCGCCCTCCCTTTTTGTTTGTATTTAGACTGTTTGGAGTTTCCCCGCTCAGGGAGAGCAGCAACACCCTAACTACCTTAGACAAAGTGAGCGCTGACGTTTGGCATTTTCTTATGTAGATTAGGAGTTTAAGATTAGGATTAGGGTGGCGGCGCACCTGGACCCCGTATGGAGCGACCGCCACTGGTCAGATAACTCATCCCTTATCCCTTTTAGTGAAAGACAGCTGTGTATGATAGGGAGCTATTTCTGCTGTGCTGCTCCTGTAGCTGAACCACAGTTAAAGTGTTACTAGACCCAGGACCCAGCATTCACTATATCTGGTCTCCCACACTACACACACTATGGAAATGCAATTATTATAGTAAACAAACTGCTATATACCTTTTCTCATCAGCAGTATATAGCAGTCTTTTGACTTCTACCAGTGTCCAGCCAAGCACTGGTTAAAGCTTGTAGGAGGAGTTTTCATTCCCCTCTGACTGTCCTATGAGGCTGCATCACCTCTGACTTTCTGTCTGGACAGTGCTGATTTGCCCTGTGCTGATCACATGCACCCTCCCAAAAAAAAAAAAATTCTAGCAATACACATCAAACTGAGCATGTGCAGCTTGCCCCAAGGCTCTGTTCTATCAAGAGATTGTTTGAGGACTGTGGAAGAAGGGGAGAATCAGAGGAGACATGATCAAACAGTCTTTTCACACAATGCAGAGAATTAACCCCTTAGGTTCCACAGTGAGTATAACAAGCATGCTTTACTGCATATATAGACAGATTTTACTGTTGTGGGTTTAGTAACACTTTAAGAGCAACAGTTTCGGGTGATCCTACCCATTCTTGAGACACCTGGAAGTATTGCTCTTAGTACTGCTACTCAACTTTGCTAAATTAAAAGACATAATGATTTGCAGGACAAGAGGTTGTGCAGCATCTCTCTCTCTGTATTTATTTGATGGTAGGTAGAGGTTAGAGCAAAAGTGCTGCAAAGTGAGCATGCTTTCAAAAATTATGCAATGAATATTTGTATTTACCAATTTACAATGGATTTTGAAAAGTAGTAATATGCCCAATCCAGCTGCTCAATTAAACTATTGGATTTCTATATAGGCCCTCTAAAGCTATGGAACCGGTTCATTAAAGGAGCTGGGAGTCCCAGTGAAATAAATTATATCAATATTAACTGAAATTATTCAATTATGTGCTAATGCAATAAATAAACAAGGATTTGCTTTTCACATGGTTGGATACAATAATAGGAAAACAGTTAGAATGGGCCTTCAACCCACATCTTTACTTATGTAAAGTATGATACACAATAGTAAGACACTTCTAAATAATGTGAACGCTACAATTACATTTCACTCTTTGTATCACAGATTTGACAAGAACTGAGACTTTGTGATCTATGTATTGTAAGTGTAACACATCTTCAATCAAACTTTAGCGTCCTCTAAAAAGACATCTGAAAGCAGACTGAGTACCTCTGTAACTACTGTCATGCTCTTGAATAGACTGTATATCTGTGATGGTGATGGAGTGGGATGAACTTCTGCATACTTATTAGAGGACAAAGACCACCAGCTTGTTTCACAGTGGTCTCTCAATGGCTTTGAGATAACAATGTCCTTTAGTCAATACACAGTTCATTGTTAGAGAGGAACCCTTGCCCAGAGACGCCTCCAGCACTGTGCCTGTCCAACGAGCCATGACATTTAGAGCAAAAAAAGGGCACGTTGGAAAAAGAGGGATCAAGAGCAATACAATGAAAAAGAATTGGCCTAATGAGCGGACAGGAACTAAAAATGTGCTGGAAACAATAGACAATGTCATCTGACCTTTCTACTGTTTCTTTATAATGTTATTATACGCATTAGTGGATAAAATGTCTCTGGAATATGTTGTTTATTTTTCTTTCTGAGCTTATGAAATAATATATGTGCATAGTTATAAATTTAAATCTGGGCAGGCAATGCTATGAAATGAATTCAGGACAAAACTGACTTGAAATATTTCACTTAACGCTTTAGAGTAAACATTATACTCTATGCCAATGTTTTTCAAACGGGTTGCTGCAAAGAGTCCCCATGGATGCGGCAAAATTACATAAAGCCCTGTACAGTCTGATCTGAAAGCATTCCTCTGGTAACTTCTGTGTACTGAGAGGAGAGAGAGAGCACAGCCCGCACCTCCTCCTGGCTCTCTCCTCCTCTCTGCTCCTGTTACTTCTTCTATCAGCAACCCAGAATTCCGAGTGTCCCGCCCACCCGTGTTCTAGGAACCGATTATGTCATCAGTTGCTGAGGGCAGGTCGAGCAGCTCACACAGCTTTCTGGGTTTGCCAACAGAAGTACTGACAAGAGCAGAAAGGAGGAGAGAGCTAGGAGGAGGTGCGGGCTGACGGCTGCAGGTTAACACAGAATGCTCTCAGATTGGACTGTACAGGGCTTGATTACCCCCCCGCCCAATCTCCTCTCCAGATTGCTCATGTCCTGGCAACAGTAATAGTGGGTGGGGGCAGTAATCTGACTATGTAAAGTCCAATTAGAGAGTTCTGTGTCATTTCCTGTATACAGACAGAAGGGAGAGGAGCTGGGGGGAAGGGGGGGGCACAGGTCATACCTCCTTCGTGCTCTCTCCTCCTCTCTGCAGCTGTTACTACTCTTGTAGTGATGGGAGGGATTTGTTGGGATGGAAAGTTTTATGCTAGGAGGAAGGAGGATTTGTGCTTGGGGGGGATTTGTTCTGGGATGGGGGATTTGGGAGGGTGTTATGCTAGGAGTGGGAATTTTTATGATAAGAGGGGGGATCTAGGAGGGGGTTATGCTAGGAGTGGGGATTTTTGTGGTATGAGGGGCATTCGTTAGGGTTGGGGGAATGTGTGCTAGCAACCTACAGACCACTTAACTCTCCCTTACCTCATACCAGGTGCAGTGTGGTAAAAGCATTGGAAACTGGACATTTTCCAGCACCACACAAAAATACGCTGCATTTTGCAGATGTGCGTGGGTGCCATTAACTCTTAAGAGCACTTCCACGCACCTAGCAAATGCGCATAAGTCCGCGCCCAATTAAATGCATGGTACCAGAGTACCATGCATTTTGGTGTGGCGGGATTTAAAATAATCTTTGCGTGTTTTGCGAGCATAGAGCAGCCTATTTTAAAAAAGCAAAACATGCAGGCACATGCAAAAAAATGCTCGCACTTGGACACACCTCCTGGCATGAAGGAGTCCTCAGACTGGTGTGCCCCATATTGTGTTCAATTATAAAGGGTGCCTGGACTAAAGAAGGTTAAAAAGGGCTGATATAGCCAACAATGTATTCACTTATTTGGATGATACTAAGTAGCCAGCTTCTTCTCATTGGACAGCTTTCTGTAAGCAGCCAGTAGTGGGTAAAACTGCTGGGTACCTCCCACAGCTCTGCTGTCTGCACAGGCTATGTGTGGTATAGGGGTTAAGTTCACCACTACTTCGACAAGGTACTACGTGGGTTTGCAGAGGCATTTGATCCACACAAAATTGATTTGTATGCTTTGTGGCTATTGGGGAATATATTTAAATGAACGTTTTTGTGCCTGGCATTTAGCTTTAAAAGATTATGATCAAAGGTTGGAGAAAGAAAGTATGATTGACTGTATGAAATTGTTAACGTCTTGTCATCTCATAAGTAGAGAAAAAAATCTACAAAGTCTGGCTTAATGGACATTCAACAATGAACAAGGAATTTTTGATCAATCTTCCCTGTCACCTGGCTACATTTAATTATGAAGTTCATGGTAACTATACAGGACATCATTTACATATTTCCCTTGCAAAAAGAGGTAGTAGTAGTTCTCAGCTAGGCTCTTGTTATAGAGACTATGCAATGCAGCCAGGTTACTCTGATTTACTACAAAGACATTGCTGTAAAGAGTCCATGTTTGTGCAGCTTTCATGATCTGTTTTTCATTATTCTGCGGCATATGGTTTTATTGTAGTCAGGCAATGCCTTAGCAAAACCTGTATATATTTCCTAAATAAGCCATTGTTCCTCTTTATTTCAAATAGAAACATTGAGATTTTGTAATTTGAAGTTGACTCTATCCATGAAAAATGTAATATATGAAATATCTACTGGTGCAACATTAGCTTATATGCATGTATAAAACAATTTTATTGTAAAACAATGCAACAGCCACATCCATGTATAATGTATTCTCACCTTGTAATGGAACATCCAATACACTTATGTCTACCAGGACCGGTGCACTTATAACAAGATGCATCACATGGCCTGCAATGTCCGGATGCATCAATATATTCACCTAACAGGAAAAAAAATCAAGTCAGTGCATACTGTGCATTACAAGTGAGCATGGAGCAATAAATTATGCCTATAATCAGCAGGGACCTTTACTCTTTGTTACCAGTGTTTTTGTGATGGATAGATAACAAGTGAAAGAAAGGATGAAAAGAAAGTTGTTCTTGCAGTAAGTGCTGCTTCAACATTCCTCCAATGCTTGCCACATAACCAAAGGCCTAAAGCCGGCCATACATTGTATTCAGAAATAATTTTCTTTTGAAAATCGCAACTTTGAAATTTTGTTTGAATTTTCCACCATTAGTGGGCCGCAGCAACGGCCGATTTTTTGTGTAGCCATCGAATATGAGTGATCGGGCATGTTGGAGATTTTTTAAAAAATAAAATGATTTTTAGTCAATGATGGGAGAATTGTGCAAGAAATATAATTGAAAAAGAAATGAGCATGAACTCTGACCTTGAAAGAAACGAAGATTCCAAGGCACGAAAATTATTTTCTATGATGTGAAATTGAAGGTTCGGTTGATCGAATTTCTAAATCAATGGTGGCACCATCGGATCACAAAACGCACAAAATTTCTAATTTTCTAAAGAAAATTTGTTCGGAATTCGATCCATGTATGGCCTACATTGGCTATTTAGTCACATGTTGAATGGAAATATCAGACTTCTGACTGGCTAATCCTTGCTTTTAGCAGAGATCCTGTGACTAACTGCCTAGGCACTAAAGCCCAGAGTTCAAGAACCCAGAGCAGTATTTCTTTTAAGAAAGGTACTGTAAGCGTTCCATTCCTTCTCTTATTCTTTATTCATCCAAGTAAGAATATTAACATAGAGAATACTGTTGAGTATAGGTTCTCTTTAACAATATGTTGATTGAAGTGTACAACAAAACATTTAATACAAAACAGTAGTAATAAATGAAACTAACTGGCAGATAGTAGAAACCATAACCACATAAAGATAAGTCTCCTGACATTGCTGCTTGAGTGTCCTGATATATCCTGACTTCTGCAGCATAGGGTTAGAAGAAAAACCCTCTTCCACACTACAATGCAGCAAATACTACATATTTGCAGGCCAGACAGCTATTACATAGGGAGGAATATGTGCTTCATTTTCAGTTGATATTTACATTGGAGCTTGAGGAGGCTCTGGAAACACTGCAATGAGGCTTATCATAAGAAAGATATGTGCTGGGACCCTATGGTGCCTACTATCTGCAAGCTATTTTCTATAGTACATGTATTTTTTAATCCAGTATGGGTATTCTTTAACAATGGCCTTAATTCAAACATGGACATAACATGATCTGCTGCAGGTACAGTATATCAATGAAAAAAATAATAATTAGCATAGAAAATGATCAACACCTAGAAGTTAAGCAGAGATAACGTATAAGCTGCATAAGACTTTCTAGGTTAGTAAACACAAGATATTTAGTATTTTTTAGCTACAACTATTAGCACAAAGTAGCTCTATGCGATCAGTCGCTAATGTAACTATAGCCTTAGAATAGCCATGACTTAAAAAAGTCAGATAAATCATTCTATGAAAAGAAGTAATGCAAGTAAAGCGAAGCTGAGACTGAAGAAAGTTAAATGAGCTTATGTTATTGTTAGTTGGCATAATGGGTACAGTTTAGTAAGTTAGAAAATGTTCTAGCTAGCCATCATGCTTACGGTATAAAATCATACTAAAAGTAAAATATTACATCTCTTACCAATCACAGTGGCAGGTGATTAAGAAGAAACTTCCGGATATCCAAATAATGTATGGCCTAAAAAATACTACCTGGATTTTTTATTTAATGTCAGCACACAAAGACTGAACGTTCCTTTAGTCTTTCACATCTGTGATTGCCACTATTTATCAGTGATTAACACATATCTGCCCAAATGTAATTACATTCCTAATCTGCAAAAGTGTAACTATACCAAAGGAAATATTGGACACTTATTCATGTCACTAGCATTTATATGAAAGGAATTATTTAAAGTGTGTGTTAAGGAAAAACTTTTTTTCTTAGTTTGAGTTCTGAGTGGAGAGCATCTATGGCAGGGATATGCAATTAGCGGACCTCCAGCAATTGCATATCCCTGATCTATGGGGTCAATTCACTAATGTTTACTGCATTCGATAACGCAGTCACGTGACTCATTTGCATAAATCCTAGCATGCGGTAAATTAAGTCCAATTCATATAAAAAAATTACGTTTTTGCAGTATTTACCAAAAAAAATATGTTGGTAAATATTGCTTTAAAAACTACCAGAGAGTAAAAAAACATGTGATATTTACCACCAGGGTTTTGCTGGTGGTATCACATGCAGTATTTGACAAAAAACACTGTGTGGTTCGAAGGGACCTCCACACTGTTTTTTTGACATAAAGCTGGTTGCAAAGGAGCAGGCCCTCCTTAAGAACGGAGGACTCATCAGCTGAAAGAAAAGAAAAAAACCCAACAATTAAAAATGATGGAAAAATAACAACGTGGAGTCCCCCCAATGCATACCAAGCCCTTTGGGTCTGATATGGATTTTAAGGGGAACCCCGTGCCAACAATGAAAAAAAAATGGAATGGGGCCCCCAAAATCCATACCAGATCCTTATCTGAGCGTGCAGGTCAGCAAAGGGGGGGGGTGAGCGAGCGCCCCCCTCATAAACCATATCAAGCCACATGCCCAACTCCAAAGCACCTTGTCCCCATGTTGATGGGGACAAGGGCCTCATCCCCACAACCGTGGCCAGTGGTTGTGGGGGTCTGCGGGCAGGGGGCTTATCGGAATTTGGAAGCCCCTCTTAACAAGGGGGCCCCCAGATCTCATCCCCCTATGTAAATAGGTATGGGGTACATAGTATCCCTACCCTATTCACCAACAAAGTGTCACAAAGTAATAAAAACACAGAGACAGTTTTTGACAATTCCTTTATTAAAAAATAAAAAAACAGTGTCCCGCGAAGCAAATCCATCGTCAATCATGAAAAAGAAAAAAAAAAGAGACATGCTCTCGCCGTCCATGAAGGTTGGCCACCTACTGCAGGGGCAAGGCCACCTGGCTACTTTACTTAGTGGCCCCACCCCCTTGTGACCACCGGGTTACATAGTCAGGTGGCCTCACCCCTTAGCTATATAAGCAATGGGCATGCATTTTACAGTTACAACTGTCTAACATAGGAATTCCTTTCACTTTGGGAAGATATTCTATCACTTCCTATTACATTTCTAGGACAGGAGGTCAAGGAAGATCTTAGTGGGACATAACCTGTAAAATAAATAAATAAACTGATAGGGGTTTCAACCCTTTCCCTTTGACTAATAAAAAAAATGTTTGGATATTAATAAATTTTAGGCTTAGTTGATAAGGTTTCAAAACTTGCATGGTTCAATTTTTTTCTTTATATATCATAGAAGAATGGAATTTACTTCTTTGACATGCAGAAAAACTGATGTACCCACTTTTACCCCATGCAACCATCACCAGAAAAGTATTTCCTGTATATCTAAAAAAAGATCTGGACAAATATGAGTGAATATGAGGTCAATATACATCAATTTAGACAAAAGTAAGTTCCTGCATTCAACAACATTTTCGAAATATGCCCTTTAGTAAGTTTAGACTTGAGTTATTCTTCATCTGTGTGTTAAGCTTGGCTATACTGCCAGGGTCAGCTATTTTCTCTGCTCCAGCTGGGCTACAAATAGGATCACTCAGAAACATTCTGGCTGTTAGGTAGCCTGTGAAGCTAATATAGCTAACAAAAATCAGAGATGTGAAAATAATGATTAACTGTTTCAAACACTTTCAGTGACATCCCTGTACATAAAGCCACACAAAAACACATTTAAACTGTACACAAATATATCACAGTATATTGCAGTTGTAAAATTAACTTATAATGAGATAGCAAACACTCCCTTATTAGCAAAAATATGTTAACTTTTAACTAAAGTCAAAACTTTTCTTTACATTTGGATAGAGTGGTGAGATTTTAGAACCACTGAAAGGCTTTTTATTGCTGTCTGTTTGGAAGACCACCCTCTCTATTTGTCCCGATCACCAGTGTCACCAAGAACGAAAATTGGAGTAAATCTGAAATTCTGAGTTGCCATCAGTATAACAATAGAAGGAAATCTTCCAAGGGGGATACTTGCTGCCAAGATAATTGTCTAAAACCAGTCATACATTGATTGAAATTTTGACTGGACCAGCTGAATTTTGATTAATGTAAAGACATCCTGGTTGTACAGAAGTTGATTTATCATTCAACTTCTGTATACCCAGCCGGTCGGGTTTTTCCAAACAATCGGTGATGCCAGCTATAGCCAGCAACCAGTAGCGGCCTGTGATAAAAATTTTTAGGGGGGCACAAACAAACCCCTCCAGGTCCTTACCTGCAAACAGAGCCTCCATCCTGGGCTGTCATGGCTCTCCTGATACCCAGCAGCTTCCATGTTCCAAATCTTCAGCCAGGAGGAGAAACTGGAAGTGACGCAATGGCAAATTTTGATTTGTTAAAATCAAAATGCAATCAGAGCATTGCACCCTGAGCAAAACGTAAAACACGCCAATTAGAGCACCCCAGGCTCTAATCACATGCTTGTTAAAAATTGACGGACCTAATAGACTTCTATCAGTCCGGCGCCCCGCACAGTTTACTGCACACACATAGAACGAATTATTTTTAAATAAATCATAATCTGACTAGCATTTTTTAACTTTAAGATGTTAAAAAAATGTTAGTCAAATTATAATTTATTTAAAAATAAATCATTCTATGAATCACTTTCCTATTGATCAAAACTTTGGGGGGGGGGGGATGTGTAGTTTTGGTCTCCTTCTCGGCCTCACCCCTCTGTTTGGTGCTAGTTGATTTAGTTCTAGCTAGACCCTCCCCACTTCTTCCATGTTTCCTCAGTCATTGTTAGGTATTCACATAGAAATGGCTTAAGAAAGTCATTGGGGTAGATTTACTAAAACGGGAGCACTCAGAATCTGGTGCAGCTGTGCATGGTAGCCAAACAGCTTTTAACCTCAGCTTGTTCAATTAACCTTTGGCAATAAAACCTGGAAGCTGGTTTCTATGCAGAAGTGCGCCTGATTTTGTACTCTCCACCTTTACTAAAACCCCATTGTCTTCTAACATTTCAAAGGATCTGGAAAAGCATCCTCTGTACTGCAATTAGATGGAGTAAAACAGTGTTGGATTACATTTTTGTGTCTTATTGAAGAGCTAGGCTACCTGTGTATGGTGTCCATATTGTCCAGACAGACTGGGTATAAGGAGGTAATACATAAAGTGGCATTTCAAATGGAGCACAGACAGAAGGTGAATTTCTAGGCTACTTTCTTGAGCTTTTTAGCATGTGTAGATAAAACCCAGTTATTTACAGAGATTCATAGTTCACTGTGAAATTTTCACACAGAACGAATGACATATTCCAAGTTTTGAGTGGGAGAAATCCTGCCTGAAAATACATAGATAACCTGTAATGCTCTAGGAGTCTTTTACTACATATTACATGTTAAAAAAAAAAAAGATGTACCGTATTTATCGGCGCATAACACACACTTTTCCCCCCTGAAAATAGGGGGCAAATCATGTGTGTGTGTTATACGCCGATAACTGGCTGCCTCAGAGGGAAAGGAGGGGGCGAGCTGGGATTTCTAGTGTACTCGGTGCTCGCAGTCACAAACAGCCCCTTCTCCTGGGCTCCTAGCATAGACGTCACATGTCCCGGCATTGGACAGGTGTTCTGTCTATCATAGGAGCCGGGCCAGGAGGCGGGACTGTGTGTGACTGCGAGCACCAAGTACACAGGAGATCCCGGCTCTGTGTAATCTGGCACTGGAGAGGCTGCATTGATGGGCATAGGTGAGGCTGCAGATGGGCACTGATCGGGCTGCAATCGTGGGCAAAAGTGAGGCTGCAGATGGGCACTGATCAGGCTGCAATGGTGAGGCTGCAGATGTGCACTGATCAGGCTGCATTAATGGGCAATGGTGAGGATGCAAATGGGCACTGATCAGGCTGCAATGATGAGGCTGCAGATGGGCACTGATCAGCTGCATTAATGGGCAATGGTGAGCCTGCAGATGGGCACTGCTCAGACTGCATTAAGGAGCAATGGTGAGGCTGCAGATGGGTACTGATCAGGCTACATTAATGGGCAATGGTGAGGCTATTGATGGGCACTGATCAGGCTGCATTGATGGGCAATGGTGAGGCTGCATTGATGGGCACTGGTGAGGCTGCAGATGGGCACTGGTGAGGCTGCATTGATGGGAACTGACCCATATTTTGCTTCAAAGTTCTTTATTTAAAACTTACATTTTTTTCCTGAAACTTCCCTCTTAAAATTAAGGTGCGTGTTATACGCCGATAAATACGGAATATATGGTAAAGACAGATATAAAATACCAGTTTAAAACGTATGAAAATAAAACTGATATGAAACCATTCTGGCTTCAATTTAATTTACCCCTTCTACAAATATAGGATTTGCCAAGATCTTTTGTTTTTTTAGTAGTTTGTTCGGAGACATAGTGATGTATGTTACAGCATATCAGCAAGAATGTGACAGTGGTGTTGTACGCTGGTATATTGCATCCAAACAGGAACAGGGTACTTGCTTATACTTACGCATTTCATTTATTTTCCCTATTTTTAATTATGCATAATAACAGCGGAGGAATGAAAGCAAACAATTTGACTTTCAAAAGAAATTCTTCATTAAAAGCCAAAATCTGTTTTTCTTGAAACATGAAGCTTTCTGTATAATCTTTTGCAAATAGTTATATCAACAGCAGAGCTGGAATACCATCTTGCAAATAAACTATAAGGTTCGGGTTAATCTATTTCTCCAGTTTATCACAAAAATACGTCTAATTTTACTGATAAAATCATTTACAATATAATGTGATTCAGTTTGCCACTGAGACGAGAACATCAAGTATTTCATTTTTGAGCTGTAATAAAAAACACAAAATCAATATCATTAAATCATGTTCAGGATATAGAGTGCTAAGCAACCTTTGTGGGATTAGTATGTGTTTCAGTGGTTTTCTTATCAGAAAGATACAGAGTTGGCAAATTGCAATTGATCGTTCTTAAATGAAGTCGAACACAGATCCATGCACAAAAATAGAGAGAAAAGGGAGAGTTTGACCTAGGTATAATCAGATCTATACTATGTGTCATAAATAATTTTCATTTAATATTTCTGTGCTGCTCTTAGGTCCACTTTTTTTTACCTCCTGCTAAAATAGTGTTATAGACTTCTAGTGTATGTAATGAAATTATTTATGACTGGCAGGTGAATAAATTTCTGAGAGGAAGATCAGTGAATGTTTTATTAGAATGGAAATGGGACAGATATTGATTTTATTGCAACATTAAATAAAACCTACAGATGATTAGGCATGGGGATGAACCTGTTTAAACACCAAGGCGTTGTTCATTATATCAATACTTTGGAAATAGTATATCCCAAAACTACTTTTCAACTTTACTTCTTAACTATTTCTTAACATGTTTTCTAGCACTACAATCAGTATCAACTAGGGATGCACCGATACCATCTTTTTTACAACGAGTACTTTTTTTAGTACTTGCTGATACCAATTACTGATACCTACCACAACTGTTTTGTTTACACTTCAGCTTTTTTCAATGTGAAATGTGTAAATATATGTTAAAGGTGTAAAAATATTAACAAACAAAAAATAGTTTTAATTATTAACCGCTTCAATACTGGACACTTTTACCCTTCCTGCCCAGGCCAATTTTCAGCTTTCAGCGCTGTTACACTTTGAATGACAATTGCGCAGTCATGCAACGCTGTACCCAAATGACATTTTTGTAATTTTTTTCACACAAATAGAACTTTTTTGTTTTGGTGGCATTTAATCATTGTTTTAGTGAATGGCTGCATGTCTTTTTAAATTCCCTTTCACAGAAAAGCTATTTCCCTATTGTGGGATTAGCAGTACTGTATTTGTACATTGATAACATATCAAGCGTCTCTTCTTCAGAGAGAATAAGTTAAATGCTTGTAGTCTTTCCCCATAGCTGAGATCCCCCAGTCCCTTTATTAGCTTTGTTGCCCTTCTCTGGACCCTCTCTAGTTCCAGCACATCCCTCCTGAGGACTGGTGCCCAGAATTGGACAGCATACTCAAGATGCGGCCGGACCAGAGTCTGGTACAGTGGGAGAATTATCATTTTATCTGTGGAGTTAATCCCCTTTTTAATGCATGCCAATATTCTGTTAGCTTTGCTTGCAGCAGCTTGGCATGGCATGCCATTGCTGAGCCTGTCATCTACTAGGACCCCTAGGTCCTTTTCCATCCTAGATTCCCCCAGAGGTTCTCCTCCTAGCGAGTAAACATTCATAATTTTGGCACCTAAATGCATTATTTTACATTTTCCAACATTAAACCTCATTTGCCATGTAGTTGCCCACCTCATTAATTTGTTTAGATCTTCTTGCAAGGTTTCCACATCCTGCGTAGAAGTTATTGCCCAGCTTAGCTTTGCATCATCTACAAATACAGAGATTGAGCTGTTTATCCCATCCTCCAGATTGTTTATGAATAAAATAAATAGGATTGGTCCCAGGACAGAACTCTGGGGGACCCCACTTTCCACACTAGACCATTCAGAGTACTCCCCATTTATCACCACTCTCTGGACTCGCCCCCATAGCCAGTTTTCAATCCAGGTACTCATCCTATGGTCCATGCCGACCGACCTTAGTTTGTACACTAAATGTTTATGGGAACTGTATCGAATGCCTTTGCAAAATCCAGATACACCACATCTACAGGCCTGCCTTTATCTAGATGGCAGCTTGCTTCCTCGTGGAAGGTTAATAGATTGGTCTGGCAAGAACGATTCTTCATGAATCCATGCTGATTACTGCTAATGATACCATTTTTATAACTAAAATCTTGTATATACAGTAGTCCCTTATCATCCCCTCCAAGAGCTTGCAGACTATTGATGTTAGGTTAACTGACCTATTTAAAATAGCACCATAAAAACAGTGAGTCAAAAAAACCCCAAAAAAAATGGTCCAAGCAGCGCTCATATATAACTTTTAAATAAAAAGTCTTTCTATTGGTTATGTGTAGTACTCCGAACTGAAACAGCAATAATCCATTCAATAAATCTGTGTTGGGGAACAGGATCCCATCACAACCTTTGTCCTTCACCACACCACGTGAATAAACAGGGAGGTAGAGACCCCCCTATGTGGAAAGACTCACCAAAGGTAAGTAACGTCTGCGCCTTATGAACTTAAATGCCGACCAGTAGTGTCCTGCAATCAGATCCACTTCGATTTCTAATGGTCTTATGTGTATGGGAGCCAGCCGATACCAGCCGTGCGAGATCACCTTAGAAAAAAGCGCTCACATAGTGCATGATCCATGTAATTTATTGAATAAAATCCTTGAACAAAGACAGCCCGCCCTTACAGATGTACACTTACACAATATACAACAAATAACAGCAATATAATAGTTTCCACTGTGTGTTTGAACTCAGGCTCACCGCTCTCCTCACTCATGGAGCTGCAGCCGCGAAGTTCACACTGCATGTGGAGATTGACAACCGTGTGGTCACGCACTGACGTGTTTCGTCATTCCTTCGTCAGAGGGCGTGACCACACAGCACGGCTTCAATACTTATATACGAGCGGTGGTCGGCAAATTAACCCCCTCCGCTCGTTTCAACTGAAGACAACCAATACAAGTGTTCTCTTACCGCGGTTGAGCTGTGCACCCTCCCACTAAGGTGAGCTCCTAATATAAACGTATAAGGCCACAGCCAGTTTAAACCTGACCCGAATGAAATTATATCGGCGCCTACGTCCGGAGCTCCCATACACACACAATTCGCTCGGACAATGCAGCACAGCCGATCCGGCCAAAAAAGTCCACATGTCTCTAAAATCACATTTCAATGTGGACATATCAATGTCATGATATTTTTATATAATTATATAAAATCTGGAACTCACCACGAGGGGTGCACAGCCCGCCTCATACATTACTGTTACATTAAATGATATCATAAAATTGAACAGAAAGACATAATGATTTTTTGTCATATCCCTTTTCTAGGAAACGCTGAAGAATATCCCAAAGGGTCAGTTCATGAGGGTACGTAGGAACTGTTCCTCTGTTGATGATTATACCCGACAGGCAGATGTTCTCTCTAAACGTTTCCTAGAAAAGGGATATGACAAAAAAGCATTGGAACAAACATTAGAAGAGGTCAAGGCTATCCCAAGGGAGCAAATGTTACCCCAATCGCAGTGTGAGGGCACTAATGATCATGAATGGGCCTTTATTAGCAATTTCCACATGCAATATAGGGAGGTTGAGGCTATTTTTAAAAAATATTGGCCTATCCTATTATTGGATAGGACATTGAAAGATGTAATACCCGACATACCCAAATTCATTTATAAAAAGGCTCCCACATTTGCTGATAGAATAGTAAAAAAGGTGATTGATCGACACAGATCCTTAACTATGTTTTGGGATACATCCGGTTTTTTTGCTTGTCGCAAATGTGTGTCGTGTAGGCAGGTACGAGTTCATCTTCGTAATTTTACCTCATTTACCTCCGGAGCTAATGGGACAAGTTTTGTCATCAAAGACTTTATAACATGTCACTCAAGATATGTTGTATATGCTATTCAGTGTCCTTGTAATTTATTATACATTGGACGGACAAAGCGGAAACTGACTAAGAGGATATCTGAGCACATCGCCAATATTAAGGCGGGTTATAAAGATCATAATCTGTCACTCCATTTTCGGGAAAAACATAGCAGGGATCCCTCATGTGTTAAATTCTGTGGATTGGAGACACTCACAGGGAATTGGAGAGGGGTCAATAGGGTGAGAGAGATCTCCAAGAGTGAGGTGAAGTGGATATATTTGACCGGGTCGCTTCAGCCTGGGGGACTCAACGTCGAATTGGACGTGAATTGTTATATCAGCAATTCTTAGAATCCTTATTTTTGTCCCCATTTCCTGATTTTGTCCCCCTTTTGTTTCTATATGTTCTTCTTCCCCTCCTTTCTTGTTTGTGGTTGGTGAGTCTAGACATTATTGTCAGTTTTTAATTCACCATATTGATATATTATTATGCTTATTTTTCAAATGTGGTGTGATTGGAGGATATTTGCACCGTAGTGATTGTATGCCTCTTTCATCTATTCCGGTTCGGATGTTCCTTTTTAACAAAAACATAATTTAGTGTGGATTTTATAAATCATTATGTCTTTCTGTTCAATTTTATGATATCATTTAATGTAACAGTAATGTATGAGGCGGGCTGTGCACCCCTCGTGGTGAGTTCCAGATTTTATATAATTATATAAAAATATCATGACATTGATATGTCCACATTGAAATGTGATTTTAGAGACATGTGGACTTTTATGGCCGGATCGGCTGTGCTGCATTGTCCGAGCGAATTGTGTGTATATGGGAGCTCCGGACGTAGGCGCCGATATAATTTCATTCGGGTCAGGTTTAAACTGGCTGTGGCCTTATAAGTTTATATTAGGAGCTCACCTTAGTGGGAGGGTGCACGGCTCAACCGCGGTAAGAGAACACTTGTATTGGTTGTCTTCAGTTGAAACGAGCGGAGGGGGTTGATTTGCCGACCACCGCTCGTATATAAGTATTGAAGCCGTGCTGTGTGGTCACGCCCTCTGACGAAGGAATGACGAAACGCGTCAGGGCGTGATCACATGGTTGTCAATCTCCACATGCAGTGTGAACTTCGCGGCTGCAGCTCCGTGAGTGAGGAGAGCGGTGAGCCTGAGTTCAAACACACAGTGGAAACTATTATATTGCTGTTATTTGTTGTATATTGTGTAAGTGTACATCTGTAAGGGCGGGCTGTCTTTGTTCAAGGATTTTATTCAATAAATTACATGGATCATGCACTATGTGAGCGCTTTTTTCTAAGGTGATCTCGCACGGCTGGTATCGGCTGGCTCCCATACACATAAGACCATTAGAAATCGAAGTGGATCTGATTGCAGGACACTACTGGTCAGCATTTAAGTTCATAAGGCGCAGACGTTACTTACCTTTGGTGAGTCTTTCCACATAGGGGGGTCTCTACCTCCCTGTTTATTCACGTGGTGTGGTGAAGGACAAAGGTTGTGACGGGATCCTGTTCCCCAACACAGATTTATTGAATGGATTATTGCTGTTTCAGTTCGGAGTACTACACATAACCAATAGAAAGACTTTTTATTTAAAAGTTATATATGAGCGCTGCTTGGACCATTTTTTGGGGGTTTTTTTTACTCTGTTTTTATGGTGCTATTTTAAATAATTGTGTTGATATTAGGCAGCTGCCACTTTCTTTAAGTTTTTTTAAGTTTGATGTATTATTATTTATATTGTGTTTAATAGATGATGAAAGCATACCAAGCGCAGATTTGAGTGTTTAGACTTTTGTGTGTCAGTGTTTGAGATAGTCTATAGCTCTATTTGGTGTTATGTAGGTTAACTGACCTGTAGTTCCAAGGGATGTATTTTAAATATTGGTGCTACATTGGCTTCTCTCTAATCAGCTGGTATCACTTGGTCTGGCTATCACTTGGCTGAGTTCCTTAAGGACCCTCGGGTGTAAGCCATCTTGTCCTCGCGAAGGCCCGAGGCGGGTGTTGACGCGATGTGATTTCTACCCAGTGCTCTGGGCAGGACAGGATCACTGAACCATTAATGGATGTGTATTTTCTGACCATCTTATCCTTGGCCTTAGCCCGTTCTTGTTTTTTATGCAAGTCAGATCCTCAGGCCACGTACATACAATTTTGTCCATGAATTGGTATATCATTTAAATGTGGTATTTTAATGGGAAATGCAGAGTCACACTCTTGATGTCATTTTTTGATGCATGTGTTTATCATGTCATTACTCCATTCTTTTGTTAGAGTGAATTCATTGCTATTTTAACATGAACTTTTTAAATTTTGTATATATTGATTATAAGTGTCAGTTGTGTCTTTTCAGTTACGGGGTACACCAGCACCACTAAAGTCCCATCAATTTCTATCTCTCTTTTCCTGTGTTTATCAATTTCTACGGGGATGTGGTGCTGGTATAGTTCTGCCATACATTCAATTCAACGAACACCGCAATCATTCTCGAGAGATGAAGAACAGCAGTCTGCCTATGAAAACAAGGCAGATCGCCATTCTATAAGAGGGGAAGATGAAGATCTTGTGTTTCTGCTAAGCAAGAACACAGATCTCTGTCTTCCCCCAGTCAAAGCACCCCCCACAGTTAGAAATCACTCCCAGGGAACACATTTAACCCTTTGATCGCCCCTGATGTTAACCCCTTCCCTGCCACTGTCATTAGTACAATGACAGTGCATTTTTTATCATTGATCATTGTATTGGTGTCACTGGTCCCCAAAAAGTGTCACTTAGTGTCTGATTTGTATGCTGCAATGTCTTAGTCCTGCTAAAAATCGCTGATCACTGCCATTTACTAGTAAAAAAAATGAAAAAATAAAAGTTCCATAAATCTATCCCATAGTTTTTAGACACTATAACTTTTGTGTAAACCAATCAATATACACTTATTGGGATTTTTTTAACCAAAAATATGTAGCAGAATACATATTGACCTAAATTGATGAATACATTTGATTTTTTAAACATTTTTTATTGGATATGTTTTATAGCATAAAGTAAAAAATTAATGGTGCGCTTGTTCTTATATTCCTGTATGAAGTACTTCAAAATAAATATAGTGCTAAAGTTATCATAATTAATGTCCAGTGAAGAAATAATTCAAATTCATCAAAAAAAATTAAATCAAAAAATGTGTCCGAAAAAATGTATCCAAAAAAATGTGTATCAAAACAAAACATAATAAAAACCAAATATTAACTCCCAACATTAATTGATGCTTCAACTCATGCTTAAAGTGCCGTAAGAATACCGCTATGATGCACCTTCACCATTCACCCCATGTGAAGTGGCCGCTCACCTCACAATCTGACCAAAATGGTCAAATATAGCCTTTGTTAGATATTACTAACGATCACCACCATAAACGATCAGATTGGATATCCAGTTCTCGCACAGCTGTTCTCTCCAAACCACCTTCACGTCTCTCCTTGGCTCAGAGTCTGACCAGAATGGTCAGATGCAGCCATGGGCGTTCGCATGCAAGCAAGGTGTCCGCACACGCAGCCCTCAAGAGTGTGGAGCAGGGGCGGACAGACTGGGCTGACAGTTTCCTGGTAGATCACTTCTGGCAGAAGCAGTGAGGCCATCAGAGCGGCACGAAGAGGGACTCCCTGCCCCCCGGGCCACTCTGATGTCCTGTACAAAAGGCCACACAGCTTTTGCCAGAAATGATCAGCCAGGAAACTGTCAGAAGGACCAGCCAGATGACACAGAGTGGGGATCTCCCACTGAGATGCAGCTTGTATATGAATAACCGCGCTGTCAAACAAAGTCCCACCTCCTGGACCAGCATTGGACCGGTGTGCTGCCTATTAAAGTAGCTGGTCCAGGAGGGGGGACTTCATTTGACAGCGGCCAGCTATTCATATACAAGCCACGTTTCAGTGGGAGATTCATGCTCTGTGTCATCCAGCTGGTAGATCCTCCTAATTCCTCCCTGATGCATTGCTGGGCACTGATGAGGCTGCACTTATGGGCAAAGATAGGCTGCATTGATGGGTACTGATATGCTGCACTGCACTGATGGCCAATGATATGTTGCACTGATGGCCAACTGTGGGAGATCTGGATATTGAATCCGATTGTCTGTTGCAGTGATCGTTAGTGAAATCTGACAAAAGGCTCCATCTGACCAGTTGGGTCAAATTCTGAGTCAAGGAGAGATGTGAAGGTGGATCGGAGAGAACAGCTGTGCGAGATCTGGATATCCAATCTGATTGTTTATGGTGGTGATATCTGACAAAGGGTATATTTTGGTCAGATTTGGAGGTGAGTGGCCACTTCACTTGGGGTGAATGTGCATCATAGCGGTATTTTTACAGCACTTTGAGCACTATGAGCATTAATTAATGTTGGGAGGACTGAATATTTGGTTTTTATTATATGTTTTATTTTGATCCACATTTTTTGGATACATTTTTCTGGACACATATTTTGATCTAATTTTTTTTATGAATTTGAATGATTTCTTCACTGGACATTAATTAACTTTTGCACTATATATATATATATATATTTTTTTTTTTTTTAAGTACTTCATACAGGAATATAAGAACAAGTGCACCATTAATTTGTTCGATAAATGTTTTTGAAGTGTGAGATCACTAGTGAATGGTAGCAGCTGTTCAAAATTGCTTATTTATTACATATTATTAATTTGTCACATAGCAGCGCACAAGTAACCATTACATGTTTATAAAGTAAAAAATATATATATATTTTTAAATTGTCAGCTTTTTTTGTTTATAGTGCAAAAAATAAAAACCACAGATGTGATAAAATACCACCAAAAGATGGCTCTATTTGTGGGAAAAAAAATTACATAAATTTTATTTGCAATTGTCGGTCAAAGTAATGCAGTGCCATATCGCAAAAAATGGCCTGGTTTTGAAGGGGGTAAAACCTTTCGGGGCTGAAGAGGTTAAACTGACTTCATCTGAAGATTGAAGTTCATCTGTAGATAAAGAAACAGAAAGATACAAAAAGAAAGAATGTCTCTTTTTATTTTAGGCTGGCCACACATGTTAGATTTTCTGTCCAATATTCTTTAGATTTATCGTTAACTATGTGTTGTTTAGTTTTGACCTCATATTATATGGTTTATGGTAAATCAGACTTATTAATGTGTGTTTGTCAAAAATATTCATATCAAATATCTGTACAATTATTATAAGTGTGCAGATTTTTTGTAAATCATGCAAACATATATATTACTTTCCATAAAGTCATTTGATCTAACTGGTTGATACTAGCATTGCACCGATACCGGTATCGGTGCTGATACTAAGCATTTGCACAAATATTGGTACCCATGCAAATGCACTGATACCTGATACCGATACCTTCAGGCTTGGTTCTTTCAGCTGTCAGCAGAATTCCCCCACTGACAGTTGAAATGGAAAAAAAAAACGTTTTTTTGGGAGCGGGGGACTCATTTAGCTGTCACTGGGGTTCCCCCACTTGACAGCTGAAGTGTTAAAGAAGTCCAGGAATTGGAGCTGTCAAACTGGCAATATTCATCAAAAACATTGCTCAGCCGCTGAAACACTTAGGCTGGCCATACGTTAGATTTTCTGTCCAATTTTCTTTAGATTTATCTTTAACTATGTAGTACAAGGTCCTGCCTAATTGGATAAAATTCAAAGTGTTGTTTAGTTTTGACCTCATATTATATGGTTTATGGTAAATCTAAAGAAAATTGGACAGAAAATCTAACATGTATGGCCAGTCTAAGTGTTTCAGCGGCTGAGCAATGTTTTTGATGAACATTGCCATCACTTTTTTGGGACCATTGCCATTTATACAGCGATCAGTGCTATAAAAATGCAATGATTACTGTAAATAGTTTATAGATTAGTGTAAATGCCATTGGCAGTGAAGGGGTTAACCTGGGGCACTCTAAGGGTCAACTGTGTTCCCTGGGAGTGTTCTAACTGTATGTGGGCTGGGCTGGCAGGGGGAGGGGAGTGATCACGGCTTCCATATACAGGAAGCCTGTGATCACAGCCCTTCCCCCTCTATGAGAACGGAGATCCGTGTTTATTTATACGGACCTCCATTCTCTCACTGCGGGGGGGGCCATCGCGGGTAGCCGGCGTCGATCAAGTCCACGCTCCCTGGCCCCCCCGAACACAGTGAGCGCGCGAGCGTGCCTCCGGCGGTGCGCGCGCGCGCTCACAGTGTGGGATCTCGCAGCTGCCGTCATATGACTGCGGTTTGTGATATCGAGTTTTGTGATACCGGTCAGCAAGTAGTTAATAAGGGGGCCCCCAGATCCTGCCCTCCATATGAATGAGCATGGGGTACCCCTACTGTTTCAACAAATAAAAAATGTGTAGTGTAAAAAAAGACAGGAAGCAGTCCTATATTGAAAAAAAAAGTCCCCCCCATGTAGATCCATTGCCAAGCCAAAAGGAGCCAATGAAAGGTGAAGAGAGCGGCTGCAGGATGATAGAGCAGGATCGTAGGAACAGAGCTCGGGCGTTGTGTGCCTTGCCTCGTTCCCATCCCCCCAGATTCATAGTCAATCATGATGCCCGCCACCACCTCTGACCCGGAAAAAAAGCCTTAACTGACAATTGCGCAGTCGTGCGATGTTGTACCCAAACAAAATTTGCGTCCCTTTTTTTTCCCACAAATAGAGCTTTCTTTTGGTGGTATTTGATCACCTCTGCGTCATTTCTGATCGCCGCTATAAACAAAAGAAGAGCAACAATTTCGCAAAAAAACACCAATGTTTTACTTTTTGCTAGCCCAAACAGTGAAAAATCACCATACAGGCAGTCCCCGAGTTACAACATCTGACTCATACTTACAAACAGAGGGAGACAAGGAAGGGAGAAGAAATCTACCCCTAGGAAGGGAAATACACTCCTGTAAGAATTATCATGGAAAAAGGTGTCTCCATTGAAGCTTTATTACCAATCCTTGTTTCCACAACAACCCAAAGTTTTCAAAATCCAGTTGTCACAGGGACAGAAAGTGAGGTGAAATCTTCTGAACAGGGACACAGATGGCAAAACAAACGTTACAGGGGTGTAAAGTAAAAAAAATAATACTGCCAGCCCCTCTGTTTTATGAAGCCATCCTACATAGTGTAAATGTTAGTGTAAAACAATGCCTCTAAATACCTTATCTCAGATTTTTTCCAGCTAGTCACATGACCTCTGGCCGCTCTCCTCCTCCAATCTAAGGGCTACAGTGGGAGGGCCATGATCTCCTCTGACGTCAGCTGGGGAGGTCACATGACCACTGTGCTGTCCATTCAGCCCCTCTCGCTGTAGCCTTTAGATCGGAGGAGAAGAGCGACCAGAGGTCACGTGACCGGCCAGAAAAGATTGGAGATAAGGTATTTAAAGGCATCGTTTTACACTAACATTTACACAGTGTAGGATGGCTTCATAAAAGAGAGGGGCTGGCAGTAATCTTTATTTAACTTTGCTGTCAGCTATTAATAGCGGCAGGAGGAGAGGGAAGGGACTGCTCGCACACACACAGGAACTGACAGGTAGGAAGGGAGGAGAGAGGAGAGTAGCGGGATGACAGAGACACATAAACTGACCACAGTAATCATGGATCAGTAGCCAGGATTACCGTGGTCAGCACACTATTGGGGACACAGGAACAGGAAGAATCAACCAGGTTTTTTACAGCTTAGAGAGAGACAGGTTAAACAGCACAAGCACTGTGCTGTTTAACCTGCTATAAGGGAACAGGATCTCTTTTTTTTTATTTCAATAATTTTTATTGAGATTTCAAAAATAAATACTTATAGGATTTATAGACAAATGTAATGAAGAAACATATCAAACCATTATGTGCCAGAATGTAAACCGCCCCTTCCCTTGAAAAACTGCTGCAAGCTCTTTACCCATGCCCAACTCCCTTAGGGAGTCAAGCGCTGCTCACTGATAATGAGCAGAATGTTCCGACCATAATTGCTGCAAGGTTTTTCAGGGAAGAGATCTACATGGTCATATAAGCAAAATATCAAAGACTTGGTACTAGACTAGAAGAACAGTACAACTAAATGAAACATATCGAAACTCGTCTGGGCCTTAGGCCTCAGACTCTACAGTATTAGTAAATATAATTTGAGTTGAAACGAGCTCAAATCAGACCAACACCAGAACCGGGACTACTGAGCTGGATCCTATTCCCAATTTATGCACTGATGATAACTCCCACCCCGTTAAGTCCCATGAAATCAGCCATACAAGCCTAGAGGGGACCACCATGGGACCCAACTCACCCCAATTGGGCACACACTGTGAGCTCCAGCCCCCTGCCATCCGACCCCCGTGTACCCGGGAGAGAGGGGCTCCCTCTTCCCGGGAAGCTTCCGCAAGCCTCCCATTTGTCGAGAAAGAAAAAAGGAAATTTTTTTATAAAAAAGGAAGATGGGAGGGGGGGATAGGAGGGAGGTATTTACACCAGCTAGTGGAGCGCCAGAAGGCCCGAGGGCCCTTTGTGTTATCCGAGTTCTCGCCGAGCAAGTACACTAGAGAGGGGGAGAAGGAAACAATAAGAAGTAGTACAGTCTAGCAAAGGGAGAGGGGAGGAGAAAGCCAAAGAGAAGAGGGAAACATAAGGGAGAGGAGAGGCAAGAAGGGAAAGAGAGAAATTCCCGGGTCATCTAGTATTTGGAGATCCAGAGGTTAAAGCTCCTGGGAATGATGGAATGTGGGCAAAATCCATCCATGGTGCCCAAACTGCCTCAAAAAGACTGACTCTATCCCGCAAAATGCTGACCAGCTTCTCTTGTGCCATTATCCAAGACATTTTTCGTTTTACCGCCGACCAAGGTACCGAGGATTTTTTCCAATGTCTCGCAATAGTGATTTTGGCAGCTGTGAGAACAAAAAAGACTAAATGATTGGAGTATCTATCAAGCATGCTGATTCTCTGGTTAAGCAAAGCGATTTCCGGGGGTTTGTGGGATAGGGATTCCGGTTAATTTTCGGAGAACCGCAAAAATTTTATTCCAGAGACTCCGTATCCGTGGACAAGACCACCAGGTATGGAACATAGTTCCTGTATGGGAGCACCCTCTGAAGCAAAGCGAGGAGACATTTGGAAATATCTTGGCAAGAGTTTAGGGAACTCTATACCATCGTAAGAGCACTTTGCTATTGGCCTCAATGAGTGAGATATTGACAATTCCCTTAAAAGAGCGGCAAGAACGAATGTTCCAGACCCCCGAATCCCAGGAAGCGCCGAGATCCCTCTCCCACGCCAGGGCATAGGATGTCTTATAGCAGTTATCTGCCAGGAGCGAGTATATCAGAGAGATCCCCCTCCTTTAGTCCGCGATGCTCGCACACCAGGTCTCATAAGCTGTAGCAGTGGGCGGGTCTAGTTTCGTAAGCCAGATCGAGTGCAAGAAGTGAGAGATCTGCAAGAAGCGGAACCTTTCAGTCTGGGGCATTTCCAATTTACTGATACAGAACCCTAAGGTGAGGGGACCTGTGGCGGTGAAAAAGTGCCCTATTCTGAAGAGCCCTTTGTTCAACCACCATTTAAATGCTAAGATATTACATCCCGGTTGAAAACTGGGGTTATGGAACATGTGGGCCAATGGGCGAAGGTATGAAATCAGGGAGGGGATTTTATGAAGGCGGTCACACAGGGCTAGGGATTGTGAGAGTGTCGGGGCTAAGATAGGGGGCCATAAATTGGGGGATGACCATGCAAGAAAGTCGACTGTGTAGTTCGGGACCGCCTGCCCTTCCATCAGCAACCAATCGGGCTTAGAGTGACGATAATATATCGAGGAAAACTGGGTTAGCTGAGCCGCCTGGTAGTACCACCATAAATTGGGAACACCAAGCCCCCCCTGTGATCTGAGTCTGAATAAAATGTTCCTGGAACATCTACTGCCCCTCGAGCCCCAAATAAATCAAACAATTTTGGATTTAAATTGTAGCAGTTGGGCCTTTTTAAGAGGGATGGGAAGGGAACGAAATAAGTAGAGCAGTTGGGGGAGAAGGGTCATTTTAATCGTATTAATTCTTCCCATCCATGACAAGTCATATTTTGCCCATGTCTCTAAGTCTTTAGCCAGTTTAAGGAACATTGGGGGATAGTTATACTGATATAAGGTCTCGTACTTGGAGGTGAGATTAATCCCTAAATACGGGATAGAGGTAGAGCTCCATTTGAAGGGGAAATTTGGCCGTGTTCACTATGAGCCCCGAGACTTCACCAAAACGTTTAAGCGTGGAAAAAATATTAGGGGTGGAGATAAGGGGGGAGGTCAGAAAGAGCAGCAGGTCATCGGCAAAGAGTGCCCTCTTATGTTCCCGATCACCACAGCGAACCCCCTTAATGTCTGGATTGTGCCTGATCACTATTGCCAGGGATTCTATAGCGATTGCGAATACAAGAGGAGACAGGGGGCACCCCTGTCTCGTCCCCCTGCCTATATGGAACACCTCAGAATAAAACCCCTGCAATTTAATTTGGGCACTAGGATTAGAGTATAGGGAGTGTAGAATCCCCCTAAAGTTAGGACCAAATCCCCACTTAGTTAGGACCTTAAATATATATGGCCAGGTTACTGAGTCAAACGCCTTCTGGATATCAATTGAGAGAAGAAGCCCTCCTGGGGCGGTCCGCCATCCCATTGGGAGCACAGAAGGGTCACAACATCAATAGCCCTTCAGATTTGATCCAGCCCCTGTCTCCCTGGGATAAAGCCCGTTTGGTCTCTATGTATGTATTTAGCAATGAAATTAGAGATCCTATTAGCCAAAATTTTTGTTAGAATTTTTAAATCATTATTAATTAATGAGATCGGTCTGTAGTTCTCAACCAAACTAGTGTCTTTACCAGGTTTGGAAATCACTGAAATATAGGCCATATTTAAGGCTTTATCCAGGGGAGTACCTTGTCTCAATGAATTGAAAAAATTAGCCATGTGTGGGGCCAGGGTTTGTGCAAATTTTTTGTAATAACAGGCTGAAAAGCCATCTGGACCAGGAGCCAAGTGCAATTTGATATCCTTAATCACCCCTAGAATTTCAGCTTCAGAGATTGAGTCCTCCAAAACCTCCACATGCTCCCGACTGAGATTTGGAAGTGGAATGCTATCCAAAAGTGTATCTAACTCTGCATCAGAGCTTGTCACCTTAGCTTTATATAGATCTGTATAAAATCCTTGGAAGCGTTCCATGATGTGTTTCGGATTTTGAGTAAAGGAACCCTCTGGTGTTCGTATTTTAGGGAGGGAGTGGGAATGTACTCTAGGGGAGATTTTGGTGGCTAGCTTGGCTCCCACCTTGTCTTTATGGAGATAAAAACGGGCCCCTGACCACCTAAGCTGCTTTTCCACTGTAGTAGTGAGGGCCAAGTTTAGGGCTATCCTGGCAGCCTCACGTCGATCCAAGGTACTCTTGGAGAGTGATTTCTTGTGAGCTTTGCTAGCTATGAGAAACTCCCTTTGGAGTTTAGTGATGTTGGAATGGTGTTCGCAGCGTATTTTAGAGGAAAGCTGGATAAGTTTACCCCTGATGACCGCTTTGTGGGCCGCCCAAAGGGTTTCAGGGGATATCTCGGGATCGGAATTGAGTCTAAAGTATTCTTGGATTTCCTTATCTATCATGGTACAATTGATTGGATCGCTTAATAGGGATTCGTTAAGGCGCCATTTGAAGTGGATTGAGACCCCGCTGGTCTCAGTATGTCTAATAGGACCACAGAGTGATCCGAAATGGCAGAGTCTTTTATAGACGCTTTGATGATAAGCGGGATATGAGGGACTTGTAAAAAAATATGATCTATCCTAGCGTAGATTTGGTGAGGTGCTGAATAGTGAGTGTAATCTTTAAATCGGGGATTCATTTCCCTCCAGGCATCCACAAGGCCCCAATCATGAAGTAAGGTGGCTACTTTAGTACTCTGTTTAGCCGGTTTCCTCAACCTGGACAAACCCTTATTAGATTTATGCAGGGTGGGGTCAAAGGTCAAATTACAGTCTCCACCCATGACGCAAATCCCCTGAATATGGGAGGACAACTTGTGGAGCATGGAATAGAAAAAACTCGCTTGGTTACTATTGGGGGCATAATAGGATATAAACGTATAAAGTACCCCTTCTATTGTACCTGAAACCAGGAGGTATCTCCCCGCCAAGTCCTTATGTGTGGCCGACAAGGAGAATTTGGTATGTTTGGAGAAACAGATTGCACCCCTTTAGTTTTATTAGGGGCATTGGAGAGATAGAACTGAGGGAAGTGGTCATGTAAAAAGGACGGATTATATGAGGCCTGGAAATGCGTTTCCTGGAGAAGGAGGACCCCCACCTTATTGGATTTATATTGGTTAAATAGTTTCTTCCTTTTACAAGGGGAGTTTAGCCCTTGCACATTATGAGAGCCAATGCGGAGTGGGGCATGAGCATTAGCGCTAGGCTGCATGGACCAGGCGGGGGGGGGGGGAAATCCCTTGATAGAAACTGTAATCTTACCCCACAAACTATAGATAGGTCGAGTCGCCCTATTAGGCTGAATCCGCCACATTTCTTCGCTGAGGAGGGATCCAAGAGATGACAACCAGATGACTGCCAGGAAAGAGAGAAGAGAGTAGAAAGGGAAAGAGAGTGTACTGTGCCTGGAAGAAAAAAACATGGTCAATTAACATATTTACATGATAAGACCAGCGGTACCGTAGAGTCAAAACTCCAACAAAAACAAAAAAGTAAACCCCAAACCCACCATGACAGAAGGGGACCCACCCCCTCCTGCCAATAAAAAGTTCCTAGAAAACATCCCTACGTGACTAGGGAAAGGAGTCATCCCGGAGTGGAGATACTCGAAGACCACTCAAGGATGAGTAGAGGTGCAATGCAACCCGTCTGGCCACACAGCCTAATAACAGATCTTCTAATAAACATAGATTAGCCGCAACAGTATAGCATCAATCAATAAAGGGTCTGTGCAGTCAGTTATCTCTCCCTCCTACGTGGAGGAGGGGGGACAAATGCAGGAGAGAACCCCCCCAAACATCTGGGGGGAATTGACCCCCGCCGTGGCCGCACCGGACATAATTTTCCTCTAGGGTAGACAGAGGAAAAAGTGATAAAAAGTTACTTCCTCAACTTTTAGAGTAACCTCACAAGCAAAATAGAAAAAAACTAAAATACTATGGACTAGAGTCCAAGGAGATAGATAACATCCGTGCCAAATAATGCGTCGTAACTCATGTCATATAGCCAGCTGCAGTGTAGACTACCGACCAACACAACACACGGAAGCAAACACAAGAAAAAAAAGAAGGGAAAAAAAAAAGGGGGGGAACCTAAACCAAAAAGAAACCTCACGATGGAGAAAAAAGTCCTTCAAAAACCAGGAGTGCCCCGTTGGACAGGGTTGATCCCACCAAGTGAGATAAGGAAAAAGGAGAAGAATTGCTGGATCAGGAACATGACTCAAGGTGGTCTCGCTTCTTTAGACCTTTTGGCCTGTTGCTTCTGCCAGAGGGGCAAGACAGGACTCGGTGGTGGTGGCCTCTTCGCAGATGCTGGAGTCCTGGGATGGTTCTTGTCAGGGGGGGACTGTGTGATTAAGCCCAGATGTAGCAGGATACGTTCCCCTTCTTGGATGGATGAGAAGCCATATGCTTTGCCAGAATGTGAAAAGTTCAGACGGAAGGGAAATTACCATTTGCAGATGATAGAATTCTTTGTCAGAATTTCCAGTAATGGCTTTAACGACCTCCGCCGCTGTATGGTGTATGGAGACAGGTCAGCAAAGATCTGGATTGGATGATCTTGAATCTGAAGCTGATCTTTATTACGTGCTAAACGCATTACTGTCTCTTTCACCCTGAAATGATGGGGTTTAACCACAATATCCCTCGCCAGTCCATCTTGTCGCGGAGCTTGGAGTGCCCTGCGAGCGCGATCTAACTCCAAATGGTGAGCTGGAATGCCAGGGATTAAATCCTGTAGGAGGGAACGGACCGCTGCCTCAGAATCCTTAAAAGATTCAGGGAGTCCCCTAATCCTAAGGTTGTACCTGCAGAACCTATTTTCTAGGTCATCCAGCTTGTTGAGAGCCATGTCTATTTGCCCATAAAGTTCTTGTGTGCGATCTGAGTTCTGATTAGCTTGCATAACCACTTGATCTGTTTTGGCTTCGATCGCTTCGATCCTGGCCCAAAGTTGGTGTAGGTCTGCTTGTATAGTGGTGGTGATCTGTGCTACATTTTGAGCCAGTCCCTTTGTTAACATCTGTGAGAAACTGTCCATCAGTGAGGACATATTCATAAGAGTAGAGGGATGAATATTGGGGGAAGCCCCCAGGTGGTCTGGTGTTTGCTGATTGTCCCTCAGTAATGAAGGGGTTAAGGAGCCAATGGAACCCTCTAAAAGAGATACTGAAGGGGCCGGAGAGGCCACAGAGAAATCCCTACCCGCTATGGGGCTGAGCTGTGGGTCCTGGCAGTAGCTGAGATTGTCCTGGTCTTCTATAGAGCATTCCTCCTCCTCCGCATGTCCCCATATAGTGCTTGCGGCCGTCATCTTGGGGTTCGGGCCTGCTGAAGCCCCGGCCTCTAGTTGCTGGGAGAGGTCCCTCTGCGCCGCGGAGGTCACCAGCCGAGGGGGCCAGGGAGATCACTGTGTCCTGAGAGGGGTTGCGGCGCCTGGATGCCTGCTGTGTCATGGCTACGGCGGTGATATCTGGCCGTTCGGGAATGGAGCTCTCAGGACATACGTCCGTGCCGGGAGCTGCCGCGCATGCGCCTCCCCTCTTTTTTTTTTAAGGTTACAACCACGTTAAAGGAGGTCTAGCAGTATAATTTTTATTATACTATTCTGTCACACAATGGCAAGAGAATTGCAGAGGGAGGGGAGATGTGTCAGCCTCTGCAGTCTTCCGACCCTTGCTTGTCTCAGATAATTTCTCACAGCCGAGACAAGTTGCAGCTATAAATCAACCATCTGCTGCATAGCTGTTGTCGGATCGGCCGATGAGACTACTCATAACTAGGTTTAGAAAGCTTAGAAACATGATACAAAGTATAACATATACTTTGTTTCATAGGAGACAGAACTGCAAAATAAAGATTACAATTAGAGTTGAGCGAACCCGGACTGTAAAGTTCGGGTCCCTACCGGACTTTGGGGTGTCCGTGCCCCGAACCTGAACATTTGAAAAAAAGTCCGGGTTTGGTATTCGGGTATTTTTGGCGCCTTTTCTATAGCTGCTGGGCAGCCAATCAACAAGCTTTTCACTAGTTTGCCCTTAGAAGCCATCACAGCCATGCCTACTAATGGCATGGCTGTGATTGGCCAGTGCATCATGTGACCCAGCCTCTATATGAGGGTGGAGTCACGTAGCGCCGCGTGTCAGATCGTCTCAGACTAGAGTAGGGAGAGCTTCATGGCAGTGCTGTGAGGGAAAGATTAGCATTCACAACCATCTCAGACTGCATTAGGGAGACCTTCATCGCGGTCCTGTGAGGGAGACATTAGCGTTCAGAACCATCTTATAGTGCATTAGGGAGACGTTCCTGTCTGTGCTGTGAGGGAGACATTAGACTTCAAAACCATCTTATAGTGCATTAGGGAGACGTTCCTGTTGGTGCTCTGAGGGAGAGATTATCATTCTAAAATCATCTACTACTGCATTAGGGACAGGTTCCTGTTGGTGCTCTGAGGGAGAGATTATCATTCTAAAACCATCTACTACTGCATTAGGGACAGATTCCTGTTGGTGCTCTGAGGGAGAGATTATCATTCTAAAACAATCTACTACTGCATTAGGGAGAGGTTCCCGTTGGTGCTCTGAGGGAGAGATTATCGTTCTAAAACCATCTACTACTGCATTAGGGAGAGGTTCCTGTTGGTGCTCTGAAAGAGAGTTTATCATTCTAAAACAATCTACTACTGCATTAGGGAGAGGTTCCTGTTGGTGCTCTGAGGGAGAGTTTATCGTTCTAAAACCATCTACTACTGCATTAGGGAGAGGTCTCGTGGTTGTCCT
>BLSH010113728.1:610015-626784 GCA_018402905.1 Glandirana rugosa | reverse complement strand
TGATTCTTATTTACTATCGCTGTTTTCTAGCTGATCAAAAACCACTTTTGACGTAAAGGGACGCTTTTTGGTTGCTATGGACATTGTCATGTTTCCAGGCAGAAAGAATGACATTTATTATATAAAAGTGCATGCAGGGCTCTGGGCAAACCACTAGGGACAAAGGGGATGTGTAATGATTTCATACAGTAATGTAATCTATAAGATTACAGTGTACTGTATGTACTGTGTGTGTTTCACTTTTTGAATTTCCCGCCGGTCTCCGTCCCCGTGCGACGCGACGCTCGCAGGGAACGGAGCCCGGCACACAGAGGCATCGGAGCGGCGGACACAGCCCGCAGACACGGCGGGGGACATCGCTGGATCCAGGGGACAAGGTGAGTAACATTGCCTGGATCCAGCGATGCAAGCCCGAGTGTGGCTCGGGGCTACCGCTCTTGGTGCTGAAAATCCACCCCGAGCCACACTCGGGAATACCGCTAGGAAGGTTAAAGTGATAATAAAGGTTAATTTTTTTTTCGGTTTAGTTTTCTTTTAAATAATAAACATGTTATACTTACCTGCTCTGTGCAAGGGTTTTGCATAGAGCGACCCTGATCCTCCTCTACTAGGGTTCCTCGTTGGTGCTCCTGGCTCCTCCTCCGTATTGAGTGCACCACCGGATAACCGCTTTCCACTGGGGCACCCGTGCGGGTGCGCTCCTGAGTCCTGCTGCTGCGTCTATTGACACAGACAGCAGGACTCGCCCCCAACCCCCCGTGTCACTGGATTTGATTGACAGCAGCGGGAGCCAATGGCTCCCGCTGCTATCAATCTATCCAACGAGGACCTGAGATAGCATCTGGACCTGCTGGGCTTGTTCTCGTCACTGGAACAGTTGGGCTCAGGTAAGTAACAGGGGGGATCTAGGGCAGCTGCACAACAAAAAGTTTTTCGTCTTAATGGATAGAATTCATTAAGGTGAAAAACCAGGAGACTTTACAACCCCTTTAAGTTGTATGTTTCACTATGTCCTTGGAATACTGATTCCTTAATGGGAGTGTGTGTTCGATATAATCAGCCGATGCACTTGAGGTGTTCTAATAAGAAAAGTTGCAGCTTCTGCATCCCTTGAGCAGTAATTAACTCTTAGGGAGTATTTCACCAAAAAGATAACTCCTACTTCAGGGGATGCCTAAAATTTTACTTGTATCTTAGTGCAGACTTCTAGGAAAGCCAGTGAGCAAATCACACAAACAGAAAATGACATTTCCATGGAAATTCTGTATACCAACTGTCATGTCTACCCCTTACATATATGGTCAGACACTAGCTCTGTGTTCTTCACATTCCTATAAGGCAAGCATGCCTACTAAATACTACAACTGGAGTGCAATTGCTTTAATAAAGGGAGGTCAGATCATGATGTAAAGCTATAGATGAACATGGCTACCAGCTTCTAAATTACAAGCATTTAGACTTTACCAGGTGCAAAAAAGGAATTGTATTGAGTATAAAATGGATTTAAGACAACTTATCAAAACAACCACTGTTTTCAGACTGAATAGGTGAATCATGGGTGAGGGAAACCTCATGGATACACTAGATCTAAAGGACCACGCACACCTGAGCATTTTGTAGATCAAAGCTTTCTGAACACTAAACCATGTCATTCCCCAAACCTTAACACCCAACATGACTCTTAAAATGAACTTTACATGCATAGGCTGTCTCCTAACACGTAAACCTAATGCTATGCCGGAAAGCTGACCCTTAACACTTAACCTACCTTAACGCTTAATCCTTAACCTAACCCATAAAATTAACCCCTAATCTAACATACCCTAATGTAAGCTTAACCCCAAAATATTGTGTACCTGTTCAAAAAGTTTATACTGACTTTGATGGTGTTGAAATGTCGCTGTTATGTGCCAAAACAGCAACAAAAATGATTGATGATCAATCTTAGACTTTGCAAATCTTACTCCGGGGTATTACACACAATAGCACATTATAAATAATCATCGCTTACAAGGATAATATTACATTAATAACAGCTTTAATTACATGATGCAAAGATAATATAAAAGTAAAATTTAATGCCACTAAAAAATGATCATTAAAAGCCTGAAAGCTTTAATCAACTATTGCATCTGAGGAAAAATATACAATAAAATGAAATCACTAAATATAAATAGAAACCACATATATTTTCACACAAATTTGTACATGTGTTTAGCTAAATGAAAAACAGGAAACAATTGCTTTGGAAGAGAACAAGTACAAAAACATTATGCCACAAATATCTGCACATATTTTCTTGTAAAGTGTTTTTAGAATGGTGATTACCTACATACAAACTTAAAGCATGGGAAAAAGCTTAAATTATGGGAAAAAACAGAAATGCTACAATAATTTATAGCAGGTATGCAGAGAAGCCTGCACATACCTGCAGCTGCCTCCCAAACCTTTCAGTTTGCCAAATGCTTGACCACTCTAAAAAGCAAAGCTTCAGAACTTCCTCATAGTGCCAAAGCTTGCCCGACCCTTCGTGCATCCTGCATATTCCTATTGGCCAATGAGGCTGCCCATAAAAGTGATGGGCCAATAGAAATGTGTTGGAGCGGGACTTGATGACAAGCATCAACAATAACTAGAAGTGTTTGAACTTTGCATAATAGAACATACCAAGGTTCAACCATGAAAGGAAAGTCTGAAAGAATGCTGCAGGTATATGCATATGTCACCTCCATCTGCACAGCATGTTTTGTACTGTTTTCCGACAACAAAGCTCCTTTAATATATTTAATTAATCATTGAATTCTGTCTTTACAATATATTATAGAATTTTACATTTACATAAATCTGGAAACATTATATGTTTTTGATATTTTTATATATACACACAATATAGAACTATGCAAAATAATTTGCAATTTCTACATATTTTTATGTAGTATAAATATATACATTATATCCAGATTATAAATGCATGAACAGATTAACAGCAATGTAAATGGTTGACAAAAATATTATAGTAAATATAATATACGAAAAGCAATTCAAATAATCAATTATATATTAATAAAGTGCTTGTACAAAATAAGAGGTATAATACAAGTGATATCAAAAAATCATCAGTCGTCTTCATATGGCAGTAAACTCAAAGTTATATACTATTGTTAAAAGATTACTTTTAAACATTCATAAAAATTATAATTAGAAATTTACATAAAAATGTGATACAGTACTATTGTACTTGAAGCAGTTCCCCATGTACATCATACTAGAACAGTGTTGTCTAAAGAAAATTTAATAGAAGCATTTTAAATGCATGATGCCATATAAAGGGCCAGTATCCACATATATATAAAATGTAATAATCACCTGCAATTGTGCATGTGACATGTAGGATATCCCTTCAGAGTTGCATGTTTTATAAAATATAATGCACAATTTTAATAAGCTCTTGAAGAAACAAATGTTGATGTCTTGTCATCAGTGTAATCATTTCATAGTTACAGTTTAGTGGTATTTTAAAGAGGCAGTTCTCCTCAAACTAAATAAAAACATTTATGAAGATCTCAGAGAATGTTAAATTTTCTACTCGGGAATAAAGATCTGCCATAGATTATACGGAAGGTTCTAAAAGAAATTACATTACAAGGTGTAAAGGACCATATCTGAAAAGAATGGTGGGTAGATGCTACACTGCTATTGTACGTAGGAGTTAATATTTGAGGGTATTTCAGCACATTAGACTTTGTCTATAAATAAAATATAACTTTTACAATGGATTGATTTTATAAAATATGTAAGAAATTACATCATACAATAAAACTGATATGGTCACGCATTTGCCGATAAGGTTGCACAATATGTCTCGTCTCACTTGTGGGCAGACCAGTCTTTAAAAAACTTGCCCATTTATTAAGAGCATATGGGCAATACTCATAGGGGTGCAGGGAGCCACATACAAATGTTGAAGGCATGATTACATTTGGCAAATTACTGGCCATGTTTCTTCTTATAATGGCCTGTTTTCCTTTTTAGTTTGCAAAGATTTTTTCATATAGACAAGATACGATGTCTAACTGACCCACTTTCTTACAACAATGGCATTTATACTATAGCATGCATTCTGAAATGAATGGTGAAGCACAAAAGAAGTCTGATGATGCAAAGTTTATGTGTGTCGTTTACTATAGTTATATTTGGAAGGTGTGCTTGAAAACATTCTTTCTGTGCAGCAGTATTTGGTTAGGGAATCTGCCACAGCATTTTAACTTAATTGGAAGATGTTCAAATAATTTTTAGTATGAATATTCTCAACTCCTTTAGTAAATAAGCATCAAAACGTGATCTCCAGAGTTAGAAAAGATCTTGGAAGATGTGTTAGGTTACCCTATATGTTCTAGCTCTGAGTGTAGTTCAGATATGTTTTTTCTCTTTATATCCTTCACGTGTAAAAAGTGTGCAAGCTAAGAATAAGCTACGAATAAGTCCATACATTGCCCAAAACCTCCATTAAGACAAAGATGCCAAAGCTATGAAGCATGTAAACATCATTTACTTGAACCCATATCTGCCTGAACAGTGCTGGCCTGCTCATTCAACCTATATATTGCATTCCCTGGTGGGTCTTAAGTTGACCATAAACAGACTCTTGCAACACATACGTTGCATACAAAGCTTTTTTTTAAAGCCTTCAAAGAAATGCAAAGAAATACTCACAATATAGATCATTGTGAATTATGAACATATTAGTATTGAATAAACAATACTGGTTGATGCCATGGCTGGCCAATATAACTTTATGTATGGATAAAAACAGAATCTCCTAGTCCAACGTTCCCTAGACATTTGTTTACATGTGATGTTCCTAGGTTACTGAATGAATACTACTGCCTATAGATCAATTCAGCTCTAGTACAGCATGAAAAGTTACGAAATTACTAAAGATGTCAGGGACTGAGACAATATTACTTATTTTGTGCTTGATGCAAAAGATGTGAGTAAATCCACATTCTCAAAACAATCAAGAATAGAAAATCCAAGAGAAAAGTACTGAAATACAGATACTGTGTTATGCTCATCTTTAAAATGCTCTATTGAATTGCAATTACATCTGAATTAATGAACATTATTTTCTACACATTGCGTAAGCATTTGAAGCTTAAGAAGACTTTTTATTTTATATGCTGCAAACAACAGTGTCATACTGTAAACTTCTGTAACAAAATGCAAAGCATGCCCTTTTACTCTTATTATGGGTTAATTTACATATATGGCTATAGAGGTCCCTATTTATATATTCTTTAGGATTCTTTAGATGAGTTATTATGCAAAAAATTGAAGTTGATCTATTAATATGTTAAACTTCTTGCTGGGATGGATAAACAAAGAATAATGGAAAGGATGAAATATTTATTTTTTTCTGGGAAAATGCTCCAGACTCCTTTCACTGCTAGCAATTGTTCTGTTAGCCTAGGCACTGGGTCATATGATCTCTTCTCAAGAAGTTTAGATTGGCTAATCCTTTCCTACAGTAGATATTGGGATTGATCTACTAAAGGCAAACAGGCCATTTACTTTGCAAAGGAAGTTGCACTTTGCTATGGAAATTTCCCCAGAGCTTAGTGAATAAGGTGAAGCTCTGTTCACTACCACCATCCAATCATGTACAAGCAAAATGCTGTTTTTTATGATGATTGCACATGATTGGATAATATTTGCAAAATAAAATGCCACCGCATTTACTAATATCTGAAGAAAATTTGTTTGCAAAGTACAATTTAAAGCGGAGTTCCAGTTTGTTTTTTTGTTTTTTTAAACACCCACGTGATCATCATGACTAATCCTATACATAATGGTATTAGTGATAAATGCTTGTTATATCATCCTTTTTCTTTTTAAAAAAGAAATCACTCAGCTGTCCCCAGTGAGTGCGGTTCCATCTTCAGTGTGGGCATTTGAAGCCCACTCGTTCCTCCTTCCTGGATACAGCGCTGCTGGCTACCCAGAATGCACCTCCCGATCTTGCACATACCCATTGCATACAATGCGCGACTTTGGAAATACAGTGTTGCTAGAGGCTGCCCATTGACTTCTGGGATTGATGACACTCATATCCCAGGAGCCAATACGTGGGTGGAAATGACGTACAATGAGATTTCCCTTGTCATGTGATTCTGTGCGACTCAGTCGCATCAGAAGTCACAATAGTGTGAACCAGGCCTTTGTTGATGGAGAACTGAAACAGTAATGTGTTACTGGTTCATACAACCAAGTGATAAAGCAAAATGTGATAACATATACACCTGTCAACAGGTAGTATGATTCTATCACAAAAGCTGCTTCTACTATTTCATAAATGATGTACAAAATATTCTACTTCAAGATAAAGAAACTAAATTTGGTACGTTTTTAACCCATTTTCTTTCTACAGGACAATTTTTGTAAAACAAAAACAAAAAACTGAGTAAATGACCCAATAAGATTTTATAAATGTATTATGCTAAAGGATATACTGTACAAGTAGATACACAAACACCTAAAAATCATAACAAAACCAGTGTATGGCTAAAATTTTAGGCAGGGTAGTCATCTGCTATTAGTCTAAATAAAGACAATTGCACAAAGTCAGTGATTATAATTTCATCACTGCCTCCTTCACTACTTTGATAATTAAACATGGCAAAATATTGTTCAAAACAGCCAAAGTGAAGACTTGAAATGTTGTCTTCTAAATAGATTTACGTAGCTATCGTATGAATATATTTTGCATATAAAATCAGTACAATAGCTTAAGGAATTATTTATATGTATGCTAATAATCTGCAGAAAGTATTTTTTTTCTTTTAATATACAATTAAATAATTAACTCATTAAAAATGTATGACAATTCTATTCAAACAAGTTTGATCCTCTCAAGTGCTGCTGTTTACTCAAAAAAAAAAAAAATACTGTCTTTCTTAGTCACCGTTTACTTGCTGAAAGCAGATGAAGCTTTGGATAGCCATACATTAATCTGGCTGTACAAGTCAGCTTGGGAGTGGAAGGCTACACATACATATGAGGCCTTCATGGAGTCTCATCCTCCATCAAATACCAAAAGATGCCTTGTGGTATGTTAGTTTTCTCTTCATATAATTAGTAAGATTGCTTTGCCTTGGGAATTCTGGTGTCAGAAAGTGTGTACATTTTCATTACCAATTTGAATTTGGCAGTGATGGCTTTATTGCATGTGCTATTTTGGCAAACACAAATCCCAACTAAAAAGTTATCACAATCAAAAAACAAATACCAAATACCAACAAAGACCTATTGTTAATCTAAACCTAACCCTCAACCTAACCTTTAAACCTAACCCTATAATTTCACATAAACCTTACAGCTAACCCTTAACCTCATGTGATATTTAAAACATAAAGATGATAAATACTATAATGTAACTATTATACTGGCAATATGTGTCTGTAATACTATTGCACTGAAAATTTGCTACATGCATATGTCACTGCTCTCTGTAAGGTATTTAGCATACGTTGGCAGTCAGAAAAAGTGGTAAAAGGTGTAGAGGCTTTGCTATTGAATTTTAACACAAAAGGGAAGATTACAATTTTGGGACTATTCACTTCAGTTATCCAATCACGTGAAAAGCAAATTCCTGTTTACTTACTTCATCTGCAAATGGTTGGATTTTTAAAGTGCAGTTCTACCCAGTTAAAAGTCAGCAGCTACAAAAAGTCATTGGACACTCACCTGACCAAGGCTCCAGCGATGCGGGCGCCTGAGGGCTCGCTCTTCTCCCCCTCCCCTCGACAGCGCCAGCATTACAAGTGCGGGCGCCTGGCTTTGGCTTAAAAGCCAGGCGAGCACTGTGCATACGAGAGTCGTACACACCTGCCATAATTTAAAGTGCCTCTGATTAACCCCAAATAAAGTTCAGCTGTTCCAGTAGGTCTTTCCTGACATTTTCTTAGCCGCATCCTACAGCAAAAGCCATGGTCCGCAGAGAGCTTCCAAAGCATCAGAGGGGTCTCATTGTAAAAAGGTATCAGTCAGGAGAAGGGTACGTAAGAATTTCCAAGGCATTAGACATATCATGGAACACAGTGAAGACAGTCATCATCAAGTGGAGAAAGTTTGGCACAACAGTGATATTACCAAGAACTGGACGTATAGCCAAAATTGATGAAAAGACGAGAAGAGCAGCCAAGAGGCCTACAGCAACATTAAAGGACCTGCAGGAATATCTGACAAGTACTGGATGTGTGGAACCTGTGACAACAATCTCCCATATTCTTCATATGTCTGGGCTATGGGGTAGAGTGGCAACACGGACGCCTTTTCTTACCAAGAGAAACATCCAAGCCTGGTTAAATTTTGCAAAAACACACCTGAAGTCTCCCAAAAGCATGTGGGAAAATGTGTTGTGGTCTGATGAAACCAAGGTTGAACTTTTTGGCCATGATTCCAAAAGATATGTTTCACGCAAAAACAACACTGCACTTCACCGAAAGAACACCATACCCACCGTGAAGCATGGTGTTGGCAGCACCGTGCTTTGGGGCTGTTTTTCTAGAACAGGGGCCTTAGTCAAGGTAGAGGGAATTATGAACACTTCCAAATACCAGTCAATATTGGCACTAAACCTTCAGGCTTCTGCTAGAAAGCTGAACATGAAGAGGAACTTCATCTTTCAGCATGACAACGACCCAAAGCATACATCCAAATCAACCTGGAATGGTTTCACCAGAAGAAGATTAAAGTTCTGGAATGGCCCAGCCAGAGCCCCACTCCAGATTTGGAGTGTTTTTGCAAAGAAGAGTGGGCAAATATTGCCAATCAAGATGTGCCATGCTGATAGACTCATACCCAAAAAGACTGAATGTTGTAATAAAATCAAAAGGTGCTTCAACAAAGTATTTGTTTAAGGGTGTGCATACTTATGCAACCATATTATTTTAGTCTTTTATTTTTACTTCCCTCCACCTAAAAGATTTCATTTTGTAGTTCAACTGAGAAGTACAGTTTATACGTCACATTGAGGTGGAAAAAGTTCTGAAATTATTTATCTTTGTCTCATTTTTTTACATCACAGAAACCTGACATTTTAACAGGTTTGTGTAGACTTTTTATATCCACTGTATGTATTAAAATGAAACAAAAATGTAATTAGTTACAATGGGAAAACTTTATATTAAATAAGTCCACTTGTACTTTTTTATTTAAAAAATTGTAATCAAGCAACAATATTTCCATACATGTTTGGATTGGTAATTAATCCAGTATTAGACTGGATAGCCCTGGGTCCATCAGAGGAAATGACCACTACATTACATCTGTAATAAAAGAAAAAGGATTCTCTGGTGCAATGGTAGGGATCCTGAAAATACACAGTTAAAATGGTTCTAAAGGCAGAAGGTTATTTTTTATTTTAATACATTCTATGCATTAAGATAAAAATCCCCCTCAGCCCTCCTAATACTTACATGAGCCCCATTTCAATCCAGCGATGTTGTACGGTAGCCTCGGCTGTCCGCAACTCTCCTTCCTGATTATCTGAGACACAGAAGTTGGCACCCGCTGCTGTTAATCAAGGTCAGTAAGCCAATGAGGAGAGAGGGGGTGGGGCTGAGCCGCGGCTCCATGTTTGAATGCAATGGCTCGATTGGGGTGCCCCATAGCAAGCTGCTTGCTGTGGGGGCACTCAACAGGAGGTAGGCGCCAGGAGCAATAGCGAGGGACCCGAGAAGAGGAGGATCTGGGCTGCTCTGTCCAAAATCACTGCACAGAGCAGGCACGTATGACAACCAAAAAATAAACCAAAAATAACAAGACTTCAATATCACTTTAATTGATTCATCAAGAATCCTCTTCTTTAAAACAATAGTCAGAAGATCTACTTCCATCTGGGGTCAGCAATTAGTCTCCTCCTCCACTGGTCACATTTGAGGAAATCACCAGGTCTTTTAACCACTTCCCTACTAAGTCATAATAAAATGACATTGGCAGGAACACTCTGTCGATCCGGGCAGACGTCATATGATGTCCGCCACTTCTCGCCGCTGCTGCGGGTCCCCGGGGGCTCGCATCGTGGTGATCGGGGATCGGGTATGTTCCTTGGGACATAGCCCCTCCCCGATCAGGGAAAAGAGCCAATGAAATTGGCTCTTTGCCACGTGACCGGCTGTGTCCAATCAAGTAGCCGTATTAATTTTGGCCCAAATTTATGAACAAAAATTACTTATTTGCAAAATTTTATCATAGAAACTAAAAGAAAGTGTTTTGTTTTTCAAACTTTTCGCGCTTTTTTCACTTATGTCGCAAAAAATCCCAGTGGTGTTTAAATTCCACCAAAAGAAAGCTCTATTTGTGTGAAAAAAATGATAAAAATTTTGTTTGGCCACAGTGTTGCATGACTGAGTAATTGTCTTTCAAATTTGAGAGCACTGAAAGCTGAAACTTGGTCTGGGCAGGAAGGGTGTATAAATGCCCTGTGTTGAAGTGGTTAAGAAGCAGAATAGAGAAGTTGGGGCACAAAATATACATAATTTATTTGTTTTTACATAGTGAAAAAAACTGATCTATTATACCTTCTGCAGTTGATCCTCAGTCAAAATTTCCACATTTTGCTATCAACTGAAAATTGCATAATATCAGTTATATCAATCTCCTAATCTCATCATTATATCATTGCAAGCTTGTAGAACTCCAATAGACTAAAACAATGCAAGACATACAAATCTAAATGAACAGGAAATTTGATACAGAAATAACATATTAAAATATGTCAAGATTAATTTAGTAATAGAGGAAATGCTAAGAGCGTTATGCAGCAAAAACTTTATGAAGCACTGCAGATAATACTGACAAAAGTGCACTTTGCAGCAGATGTGTGCCACATGTTCATCATAATGTATGCCACTTTTAGCATTGCAGTTATTTATCAAATAACAAAGGGAAAAACACCAGGAAGCATAATGTGCAACATACTTTTTGCACTACGTAAATCTAATCCTATTCCTATGAAGTCATTTAAAGTTTCATATTAGGCCAGCTGGAAGCAGTACATATATCCCTTTTGTGCCAATCTTTACATTAACACAAACCAAGGCACGCAAAAAGTCACTTTGATGACATCTTTCACAATTAAGTGGGTTTTTGGGAAGGCTATGAGGTTCCAGCTGTCAGTCTTCCAGTGCAAATTAGAGAATTTAGAGATGTGTCTTACTAGGTGGTTGCTATAAGCAACACAGGCAAATTACATTTTTCCGCTCATCTTATATATAGGTTAAAATCCTGGATTTTGTATCATATTGTTAACCTATTTGAATCAGGCATACATTTTCCAGAAGATATCAGGCATTTTTTTATTTGACAATGAGAATGTACCTGAATTTTAGTTGGTACCTATTAACATTGGAAGTGATACGGTTTCATAAAAAAAACTTTGCAAACTGCACACGTTGAGTAAAGTAAAACAACTACGTGCAAACTGTAGTAACCTATAACAACCAATTACATTTTACCTTTTTTCCTGAATGGAGCACAGCTAAAATGTGTTTTGCTGCTATTGGTTACTGCATGTTGCAGTGTTTTTATTAACTGCTTCCGAGCTGCCCCACATACATATACTGCAGCAGGGCGGCCTGGCTGTGCAAAGTCACGTACCTGTACGTGATTTTGTGCATGCGGTGTAGGCAGGGCACATGCACGCTGCCGCAATGCCGACCCACTTTGATTGGACACAGTGGGAGCCAATCAGTGGCAAACCGCTGATATATCAGGGAGTAAAGGAGAGATCTTGTGTTTCAGTTAAGCTGAAACACAATCTTTCTTTTCCTCCAGTGTATCGGTCCTCCACAGTCAGAAAGCACCTCCCAGGCACATGCTTAACCCCTTGATTGCCCCTGGTGTTAACCCCTTCCCTGTCAGTGTCATTTATACAGTGATCAGTGCATTTTTTAGCACTGATCACAGTATTGGTGTCACTGGTCCCCAAAAAGTGTCACTTAGTGTCCGATTTGTTCGCAGCAATGTTGCAGCCCTGCTTAAAATCGCTGAATGCTGCCATTACTAGTAAAAACAGTTTAAAAAAATAAAGAGTCCCTAAATAAATCCCATAGTTTTTGGACGCTATAACTTTTGTGCAAACCAATCAATATACGCTTATTGGGATTTTTTACCACAATACTGTATGTAGCAGAATACATATTGGCCTAAATTGTTGAAGAAATATGATTAAAAAAGAAAAAATGATTGGGAATGTTTTACAGCAGAAAGTAAAAAATATTGTTTTTTATTCAAAATTGTCAGTCTTTTTTTGTTTATAGCACAAAAAATAAAAACGCAGAGGTGATTGAATACCACCAAAAGAAAGCTCTATTTGTGTGAAAAAAAGGACATCAATTTTATTTGGGTACAACGTTGCACGACCATGCAATTGTCAGTTGAAGCAACATATTGCCGTATCGCAAAAAATGGCCTGGTCAGGAAGTGGGTAAAACCTTCCGGAGCTGAAGTGGTTAAATAGACATGTTAGTGTATCTTTATGATTTATACAGCCTAATAAATTTAAATCACATTTTTAACCTCTTCGTATCCGCGCCATAGCCGATTAATGGCTACAGCGCGAATCTAAAATGCTGGGAGACCGTCAATAGACGTCCTCCCCTTTGGCTCGTGCCATGCGCGTTCTCGCCGCCGCACACCGCGTGAGAGTACCCGTGGGGGTCGGGTGGACTCGATGTCTGCTGGAGACCCGCGATCTGGTCACAGAGAGCCAGAACGGGGAACTGCCAATGTAAACACGGCGGTTCCCCACTCTGTCAGGGGGGCATGACAGATCTACTGATCCCTGTGATCGGGATCAGTTAGATCTGTTATGCCCCGTTAGCCCCGCCCCCACACAGTTAGAACACATACAGGGAACACAGTTAACCCCTTCACTGCCCCCTTAGTGTTAACCCCTTTCCTGCCAATGACATTTATACAGTAATCAGTGTCTATTTTTAGATCTGATCACTGTATAAATGTCATTAGTCCCAAAAAAGTGTCAAAAACATCAGACATGTCCGCCGCAATATCCAGCCCGATAAAAATCGCAGATCGCCGACATTACCAGTAAAATAAAAAATAAAAAACGCCACAAACCAATGTGCATATTTTGTAGTTGCTATACCTTTTGCGCAAACCAATCAATATACGCCGATTGCGATTTTTTTTTTACCAAAAATATGTAGAAGAATATATGTTGGCCTAAACTGATAAATACATTTTTATTTTTGGATATTTATTATAGCAAAAAGTAAAAAAAAATAAATATTTTTTTCAAAATCGTCACTCTTTGTTTGTGGTATTTGGCCACCGCAGAGGTGGCCAAATACCACCAAAAGAAAGCTCTATTTGTGGGAAAAAAAGGATGCCAATTTTGTTTGGATACAACGTCGCACGACCGCGCAATTGTCATTCAAAACGCAACAGCGTTGAAAGCCAAAAATTGGTCTGGGCAGGAGGGGGGTTTAATTGCCCAGTAAGCAAGTGGTTAAAACCATGCGTATGTAATAGTGTTTACTTGGTTACATAATGTAAAAAAAGAACTTTTAGGCTAGAAGAAATTCAAGTGAAAATAGACACGCCAACATATTGCTTATATTGTTCTGCAGTTGGCAATGACTTCCCAAGCTTCTTTGCACATTTATACATGATATGCTGGCCATATATTCCACTTCTTACAAGCAATGCAAATGATTCAAGAATGTACCATATTAGTGGTATATAGTCAACAAGTGAAAAGCAAAAAGAAACTAAAAAAATAAATCTGTATTGTCAGTCCAAGGAAATATTCTAGCTTCCTGGAATCTTTTTCTTGTGTAATCCATTCAGAACTAGATTTTTTTGAGTCAAGAGTATAACTAATGTCTGATCCAGCACCTTATCAATGGTTTAAATAGGAGGCGGTTTTAAGATGCATCCAAGGAATTTCTGTTTATGTACTGATAGCTTTTGAAATCCAATATTCATTTGCTAGATGAAGATACCGTGCTGTTTAAACTGGCAGAGACCCATGATTTTCTAGAACTCATCCTATTCACATCTGTCTCATCCAAAATAATACTAGAACAATTGTACACTTATGCTCATATAAGGGCCAGGAGAAACGTATTACGACAATGAGTAGTGTTATGGGGTGCATCTACTCCCTGCAGTGCATCCCATAATTTGCATAGAGTGCATACAGTTTACAAGCCTTTGGGGCTCTGCCATTTAAGGGCCAGTAGGTGGCATGTAAAATGAAAGTGAAAGGTACACTAAGCCTAGTGACATTTGGTGGCTGTGGGTTTCTCTTAAGGACGATAAAACCTTAAAGTGTTAAACCCACAACTAAACCCACAACAGTAAAATCAGGCTGTATATGCAGCATAGCATGCTTATTATACTCACTGTGGATCTCTTAAGGGGTTAATCCTTTGCACTGTGTAAAAAGGGTTTGATGCTATATGGACAGATCCTTCCCTCCTGCACTGTCTCTCTTGGCAAGGCCAGATAATGCACAGTGAGGGTAGTCCTCCTGCACATGCTCAGTTTAGTCTCTATTGCTGGAGAGAACATTTCCTTGTTCTCAGAGCTAGCCAGGTCACATGATAATGACATCACAAATGTGGGCGTGTATACAGGTTATAGTGGAAATCTTCTCCTACCTGAACACTCAGCACTCTGCAGACCCTGCAGTTTATCACATGACAGTGGTATACAGATTAGCCAAAAAGGCATATAGTGGCAGTATTTAATGTAAAAAGAGGATGTATAAGCTGTGGGCACTGTGGGGGGTGCAGATGAGCTATTTTCATATTACTGGGTTTAGTAACAATTTAAAAATAAGATTACTACACAAAGAGCTATGAATAACATTTAGGCTACCCATGCAAATATTTCATTTTTTACATAAGATATTCCTAATAAAGCATATTTATAAGGTTGGGGTGATATTTTAGTACACACAACAGAGTTCATGTTGGTTGCTCTGATAAAAATGATTTTAAGCAAAATTTTTTCAGCTCTTCATAGCTCAAAATAATTAGTAGTGTGAATGTAGGTTTTATTTGGCAACGCAGTACACGTTAATACAGTTGGAACTAAGAATCTAACACTTTGCAGGTTACGGTTTTACTATACAGATATGCTTTTAATTCAGCAATGACATGATAATGATAATTTTTGTCTTTTGTGGTTGGTCACAGTTTTAAAGTAGAAATCCAGCCATAACCTTTTCTTAGGAAATAAAATGGGGATACATTCTTTATTCCTTTTCTATTCTACACCTGTTATGGCTGTCTGTGCTCCTGTTCAGAGACCTTAAAGTGGAGTTCCACCCAGAATTTTTTTTTTACATCATTCAAGTCCTTTGCCTATATAGACTTACCTTTGAAGGAAAAAAAATGTTATACTCACCCTAAGTCACTTGTTGCTAGGTGGTCTCTGTAATCTGCCCCTATTAGGTCCTAGGCTCTTCTCCACACTTCCTGCTTCCCCTGGCCTCCTGGGAGATGTGACTCATCATTTCCCAGGAGTCAGTGGGCTTCCCTGTACTGTAAAATCATGTTACTTCCAGACAGGAAATGACACGATTTAAGGCAGACCAAGATCGAGGAGTGCATGATAGTTACCCACCATGCACTTCTTTCAGGAAGAGATGCCAGGAGACTACAGGTGGGCTTCAGATGCCCTCACCTAAAACTGAAAAGTCCAGCCGTGAGAGAAACAAAATTGTGAGTAAAAATACATGTAATTACTAGGCGGTTTGAAAGTAAGGAAACAAAAGGTTGCATTTATTTAGTATTAAAAGAGTGGATGCCAAAAAAAAAAAAAAAATTCTGGGTGGAACTCCGCTTTAATCGCTTCCTATCCCAATACCCGCAGATTAAGTGATGGAAAATCTCCCCAAATGGGACATAGGCATAATAATCTTACCCATGTCCTAAATACTTTCCCACTCTATAACAAAACAAAAAAGAATACTGGATGGAGGCACACTCTTACCGCTTTAAGAAAAATCAATTCATCTTTGTATGAACTCAAAGTCAATGCTTCCCATCTATTCCTTGATTTCTGTTTTGCAAACCCTGAGCAACACCTAACTGAATAAAATCTAGTTATGCCCTCTTTCACCGTTGAACATTACCAGATATAGACACTGTCCGTATGCAGCAATGACAGACTGTTTTCAGCAACAAAAACGCAGAAACAAAGAAAAATAAAACTAGTGGATAAATAATTTTTTGTTTATATTTCACAGAAAAAAAAAAAACAAGACGTAAATCATCAAATTCATTAAATGGCAAGTCATCTTGACACTAAAGGGGTTAAAATATGCCATAGCCCATTCTGCCTCAGGGAGACCAAACAACGAAAAACAAAAGGAAAAACCTTTGAGCTGACATCACATCATTAGCTGACTCTTTATTTTGGCAGAACAAAAAAAAAAAAGACACTTTATATTTGTTTTTTAATAAATAGGTGATCAAAATAAAAAGAAACAAAGACGCAAAAACAACGACTTTTGTCAGACAGTAACGACGTATGCCTGTCACAGATATAGACCATTACAAGTTGCCACTTTCTCCCGTATTGATCTAAAATAAGTCAATCCACAACGAGTCCCAAACGTTTTGTCTTTAGTTCCTTATCTACCCTTCGTAACTGAAACTCAAGTATGTTTCTACTTAACTAAAAAGAATTTCGCCATTCTCACACGGAGGTAGGTCATAAGAAAAAACAAAACA
>BLSH010113728.1:553525-578169 GCA_018402905.1 Glandirana rugosa | reverse complement strand
CATCCTCAGAGGCAGAGGCAACGTATGTGTTTCTCTCTCCTCTTCTCCTCTCAACAGGATTTCCTGGTTTCCCAGCATTCTACACTGCATTCTGATCATGTGACCTTCCCCACAGCCCCAGTGCACATTTCATGTGCTTTTCAAGCGCTTAACCATTATTTTCAATGGACATGAAGCGCTATTTTGAGCGCACAAAACAAGCTGAAAAGATGCTGCTTGCAGGACTTTTAGCAACGCCTAGCAAGCGCGACACCTCGGTGTGAAAGCATCCATTGAGGTGCATGGGGATTGTATTTGATGCGCCTTTTATGTGCTAATTTAAGTGCAAAAATGCCTGAAAAACACCTTGGTGTGAAAGGGGGTCTAAAACACACCACTGTGCTTAAGAACTAGTTCAAACATATATGCCGCAAAATAATTACCAGAGGGTTAATTTAGAATGACAAAAGGTTGAGGATAAAAGACTCTACATACCTAGCTTTTAGTGGCGTGAGCTGTAAACATGAGGCTGAAGAGAGTGGATCAATTAGAATGGGGAGAGAAGACCAGAAGAGAAGAAAAGAAAAAAATGCTGAGGACGACTGACAAGAAAAAAATAAAATAAAAAAAGGGGATTGAATGGGAGGAAAGGGAAGTTCCTCAGAGGTTGCCACTTTAGTTATGAAACGTTTAAATATAGAAAAGAGTAAGGATTTGTTTAAGGTGGAGAGGCAAGTCTGGGTGTCAGAGATGTAGAAGGTGCTAGGCATGCTGTGAGGTGTGGGATTACCTAAGCTAAAGCTGCCGAATTGAACGAAATTGATCATTAGAATCTATCATTAATAAATGTGCCTTGTATACAGTCTTGTTCATTGGCTTCTATGTCTGTAGATCTCCTCCAATGCCTCCTTCTTAAACCTGAATCAGGAATTGTTTTCCCAAAGACAGTTGGCATCTGCAGAGCTTCCCCTCTCCTCTAGGCATAAACGTACAATGGATAGGATATATTAATGGCAGGCCAAATGCTTTTCTGATAATATTGTTGAAATATGTTGACTGATGACAAAAATATTTGTTATTCTGTTCAGCTATTATTCTGTTTTACACACATCTGCCAGACACTACAGCTGAGAATGAGGCAATAGTATGCCCTAATGCTGCAGCTTAGCATACCTGTCTGCTCACTGGACTATGAAGGGTTATAGTTACATAGTTACCGTATTTTTCGCACCATAAGACGCACTTTTTTTCCCCCAAAAAGTGGGGGAAAGTCTCCCTGCGTCCTATGGTGCGAATACCTGAAAAAACCCGCCCCCCCCCCTTGTCGCTGCCGGGAGCCCGCAGTGTAATGCAGCATAGAGCACTCTCCTCTGATCTCACACAGTGAGAAGACAGAGCAGCCGCAGTACTTCATTTGGCCACCGGGGCTTCATTTGGCCCCAGTGGCCAAATGAAGTACTGCGGTGGCTGGAGCTGCTCTGTCTTATTTATGAATGGGATCTGGCTGCAGAGTGGAGCTCCACTAGGCGCAGGGTGATGACATCATCACAGCGCAGTGGGGGCGGGAGATATCAATCTCCCTCTCAGCTCTGTCAGGATGGACACAGGTATGGCTGTATTTCATGGATCTGGTATATTGCTGCATTTCATGGACACTCCTATGTGCTGTATTTCATGGATCTGGTATATGGCTGTATTTAATGGATCTGGTATATGGCTGTATTTCATGGACACTCCTATGTGCTGTATTTCATGGATCTGGTATATGGCTGTATTTAATGGATCTGGTATATTGCTGCATTTCATGGACACTCCTATGTGCTGTATTTAATGGATTTGGTATATGGCTGTATTTCATGGATCTGGTATATGCTGTATTTAATGGATCTGGTATATGGCTGCACTGGTAAATATTTTAGTACACCATTTGGATCAGAATTTTTTTTTCTTGTTTTCTTCCTCTAAAACCTAGGTGCGTCTTATGATCAGGTGCGTCTTATGGTGGGAAAAATACGGTAATCTGGTAAAAAAAAAAAAGACAAGTCCATCTAGTTCAACCAAAAAAAAAAAAAAGCAACACACAAATAGAAAACCTCCATATATACTGTATTATCCTATACCCACAGTTGATCCAGAGGAAGGCAAAAAACCCCAGCAAAGCATGATCCAATTTGCTCCAGTGGGGGAAAAAATCCTTCCTGATCCCCCAACAGGCAATCGGATATTCCCTGGATCAACTTTACCTATAAATATTAGTATCTATTCATATTATGTGTATCTAGGAAAGAACCGAGGCCTTTTTTAAAACAATCTACTGAGCTGGCCAGAACCACCTCTTGAGGGAGTATCATTGCAATGTGCATCTTCTCCCCCCTCTAAGCTGCCTAAATCACCCCTGTTTCTGGCCATAATATCTGAAAAAATGTTACATTGACTGCACTGGGTAAGGCAACAGCATAGCCTTCCAGGTTGATATTTACTGTCCTTTCACACAGGCTTGTCCATGTACAGACTCTGCTTTGCTCAGCAGGGATCGATCCGCTGATCCCTGCTAAGCAGGCAAATGACAGGTCCATCTCCGCTCACTGTGCGGAGATGGACCAGTCAAAGCCCCGCTGTCCTCTATGGAGATTGGATGAAAACGGATCCGCCTGTCTGTTTTCATCCGATCCTATCCTCCAGACGGATGGAAAATAGGGTTTCCATCTGTCTGGATTTCATGGACAGCATCAGATCGGATATTGGCGGATGTCAGCGGACATGTCACCGCTGACATCCGCTGCCCCATAGGGCTAAATGGAGCGTCCGTTCAGGTCGGCCTGAAAAACTGGAGCCGGACCTAATCAGAACGCCAGTGTGAAAGGGCCTTTATTGTTCAAGGGTTTGTACAAAGATAGCACCATGGGAGATTAAGACAATAAAGAAATATTATTTTCAAGAAAATATATTAAATATCTTTCATGAATACAAACTGGCCTAAATGTTGGTATGTCAATATTTGGTTGAAATACTTTTTTTTATTAAAACATAACATCTAGCAGATATTATCAAATAATGAGGAACTTGCAGGAGAAAATGCAGGTATTTAGGGCAAAGTCACTGGCTATAAGTTATAAGCTCTGGATGTCCCTTTATTGACTGAATCATAACACCTTTCCTCTTAAAAAAGAAGTATAAGCAAATTACAATAATTTTTAAATATTACAAATACACCTAAAGTGGTGTTAAACCTAAAACAAAAATGTAATATTATTATTATTATTAATAATAAAATAAACACAATTTATAGTAATACATTCCAGTTTACCAATCATTAAAAGTGGTGGCTGCATTCGTTTTTTGTTTTTTAGGCTTTTTTTCTCTCTCTCTTTTCACCTGGTGATCTTAAGAGTGGGAGGTTCTGCACTGTCAGCCACTCAGTTCTCTTTTATATTTCAGAATACTATCAATCTAACATGTTTCCAGACACTGGAGGCTAGAGGAACACTATAGTATAAAGACTTGTACACACAATCAGATTATCGGACACATTTTTGTCAGTTTTTTGTTGCATGCTAGCCTCATGTCGAAAGTGAAGAGTTTCATACAAAAAATCTTATACGACAGAATTCAACTTCAGAAGTGCTGTCATGTTTTGAATTGTTTTGTATGTATTTTTTAGTTTCCGAGCATGCGTAGTCTTGCTCTTACGATTTTTTTTGGACGAAAATTGTACTAATTAAACGAAAATTGGATGCTGTGTTCACATACGAAAATTCGTAATCAGCTGTTGAAAGCACCAAACTAACAATCCAAAAATCGGCAAATCATTCGTCTGGCAAAATTTTACTTCCGATTTTCTTATCGTGTGTGCGGGCTTTTACTCTCACATTGTTCAAATAGTAGGAAGGTGATACAAAATACAATTTTTTTAGGCAAAACAGTTCACATATAATTATTTCTGATGTTTACTGGGCTGCTTTATTTTCAAGGAAAAAGAAACTCCCATTATTACCCTAGACTCTTCTGTGGAAGAAAACAATATTTACCTTCCACAAAACCTTTTTAGTAAGAGCAGAATCCCTTTCTCATGATTTTAATAGGACATGTTAAAGTGACAAAGAAAACAGGTTTTCATAGAAACTCATTGTATATTAAGTTTTCCCAGCAGTCTTTAGCAGGTAGTGTCCCAAATGAAAACAATGAACATTCCAATTTTGTGTTCAGGCAAAAGCAGGATGAAAGAACCCGTGTGAGAATATTAGCTAGAGCAGTGGTTCTCAACTCCTGTCCTCAGGACCCACTAACAGGCCAAATTTTAAGTATTACCTTGGGGAGATGCAGACTAGAATACTGCAATCACTGAGCAGCAAATGATATCACCTGTGATGTATTTCAGTTATACTGCAAACCTGGCCTGTTAGCGGGGTCCCAAGGACAGGAGTTGAGAACCACTGAGCTAGGGGGTTCACAAACAAGCAGGGCATTGCCCGTTCTCCTGGAGATTCCCTATAAATGTATAATACCTGTGCATGTGGCACATGATCTGTGACAGGGCTCACATTCCTTCTTGATGGCACTGTAATATTTCCCATCCTCACAGTTGACAGCACATTTTGATCCCTGTAAACTAAAGAAGAAAATATCTGGATCAACTACTAAGAAACTAAGTTAAGCATGCATTATATATTCAAATATTTTTTCTACTTTACACCTCACCAAATAACACAAATCCAACCTTTTTCCATCTTTCACCGATTTTTTTTTTTTTTTCTAAATTTGTATTGGCCTCTTTTTTGAAAATTGTAAACTTTATTGATTTATATAATGTAACTAGCGTAGATCATATGAGTGATTTAATTTTGAGTTTAGAGTATTAAAACCAGACACAGAAAGGCATATTCATGAGGAGGTCAGCAATAGCAGACTTATCTTTCTCTCAATACGACCCCTTTCACACCAGGGCCGCCCAAGCGTTAGCGGTAAAACACCGCTAATTTGCAGTGCTTTACTGCTCGTTATATCGGTGCGGTGGTGCTGCTATTCGGGCAGCAGCGATGCGCTTTTAACCTCCCACAAGGGGTTAAAAGTGCCCCACAAGGGGTTAAAAGTGCCGGTTAGCACTTTCACACGGAGGTGCTTTTCAGGCGCTTTTACGCTAAAAAAAGCTCTTGAAAACCTATTTCCATTAAAATCAATGAATGCTTTGACACTGGGACAGTGTGCTGACAGGGCAGTGAAAAAACACCCCTCCCCATTGAATTGAATGGAAAGCTCTTCAAAAGCACCTGAAAAGCTCTTCAAAAGCACCTGAAAAGCTCTTCAAAAGCACTCAGCGTTTTACTGTCAGTTTAGAAGTGCCTCAGTGTGAAATGGACCTTAGGCTGGATTCACACTAGTGCAATTTACCTGACATGCAATTTCAATAAGGCTACGTTCACACTGAGGCACTTTACAGGCGCTATTTAGCTAAGAATAGCGCCTGTAAAGTGCCTCAAAAATCCCCCCCAATCCACCACAATGTGAAAGCCCTAAGTGCTTTCACACTGGGGCAGTACGCTTGCAGGACGTTACAAAAAGTCCTGCAAGCTGCATCTTTGGGGCGGTGCGGTAAACGGGGATATACCACTCCTCCACCACCCCTGCCCATTGAAAACAATGGGCAGCGCTTCCGAAGCCTGGTAACGCGTTTTGTGGGGGATTTCCCACTATGCAGTGTGAAAATAGCCAAAACAGGGGTAGGCAACCTTCGGTCCTCCAGCTGTTGTGGAACTACATTTCCCATGAGGCATTGCAAGCCTGGCAGTTACAATTACTCCCAGAGGCATGATGGGACTTGTAGTTCTGCAACAGCTGGGGGGCTGCAGGTTGCCTACCTCTGGCCTAAAAGCAAGAGAAACACACAAATTAAGGTACTTTCACACCAGTATCACCAGAGCATTAGCGGAAAAACACCGCTACTTTGCAGCGCCGCTATTCGGGTGGCACAATGGGTTAAAAGTGCCAGCTAGTGTTGCTCCTGAAGCAGTGTAAAGCCGCTTCGGAAGCGCTGCCCATTCATTTCAATGAGCAGGGGCGGTGTATACATCGCTTCCACACCGCCCAAAAGATGCGGCTTGCAGGACTTTTTTTTACCATCCTGCAAGTGCACCGCCCCAGTGTGAAAGCACTCAGGTTTTCACACTGGGGTGCATTAGCAGTTATTTCAGAGGCGCTTTATAGGCGCTGTTTTAGCACAAAAACCGCCTGTAAAGTGCCTCTGGTGTGAAAGTACCCAAAGTGTGTTTATGTGCAATACGTTTTTTTTTCCCCATATATTTCTATTAGGAAAACACGTGCACAAAAACAGAGAGTTGTAAATGCAGCCCTAATAAAATAAATGTGTACTTTTGGAATATCTTACTGATGTTTGTTATTCTCCCTGGTCCACCTTTCCACGGTTTATAATGTGTTGTCTTTTGGTACCACTCTAGCCTTACATCACAGAAACCATGGTCCACCTTCTCCACTGATAAGTGCTTGGGAGAACTGCATTCATGCTGGATAATTATCCTTAACTACACCATACACTGCCCCCACCCCACCATGATAAGTGCTAACAAGCTTTGCAACAGCTGTATTCAAGCTGGGCAAAATACTCAACTACATCATCAGGCCCCTTTCACACGGGCGGCTTGTTCTGCCGTTGCTAAATGCAAGCCAGATACCAGACTCCAAATCACAATGATTACTTGCATTTGTACATTCCGATTAGCCACAGTTACATGCAGCTACGTTTAGCTGCAGTGGAAACATTCTAAGGCCCCTTTCACTCGGACGGATAGAATCTAGCTTTTATCTGTGGATAGATGAAGTTATCTACCGCAGCTATACTGTGACAATGCTTTCCTATGGCCCCTTTCACACTCTGCATTTAGCAACAGTTTTGTTACAAACGATTTAGAACGATTAGAAAAAATGGATTGGAATGCATCCAGGAACGATGTTATGCAGCTATCTGCACGAATCTGCAGCTATCTGCATGAATCTGCAGGTAAAAGCAGTGCACTGTGTCATCTACGGATAACAATGGCAACAAGCATAGAAAATCAATAGGAAGCACTTCAGATATGTTAAGAATGTTTCCACTGCAGCTAAACGTAGCTACATGTAACTGTGGCTAATCGGAATGTACAAATGCAAGTAATCGTTGTGATTTGGAGTCTGGTATTTGGCTTGCATTTAGCAACGGCAGAACAGCCGTCCGTGTGAAAGGGGCCTTAATATTCTTGACATATCTGAAGTGCTTCCTATTGCTTTTCTATGCTTGTTGCAGTTGCTATCCGTAGATGACACAGTGCACTGCTTTTACCTGCAGATTTGTGCAGATAGCTGCAGATTCGTGCAGATAGCTGCAGATTCGTGCAGATAGCTGCATAACACCGTTCCTGGACGCATTCCAATCCATTTTTTCTAATGGTTCCAAATCGTCTGTAACAAAACCGTTGCTAAATGCAGAGTGTGAAAGGGGCCATAGGAAAGCATTGTCACAGTATAGCTGCAGTAGATAACTTCATATATCCGCAGCTAAAAGCTGGATTCTATCCGTCCGTGTGAAAGGGGCCTTACTATCCACACTGCACTTTGGGTTGCCACTTCATCCCTTTAAACCTGAACACATATGAATTACACAGGTTCTGGGGCTAATTTAATGCACATAAGGCACCAAGTTGGTTTAATTGCCACCTTAATCAGCTACAGAACCTGTGTAATTAATATGTGTTTGGTTTTAAAAGGATGAGGTGGCAACCCTAGTCTGCACTCATAAGCACTAAGACCAATTTGAGACAACTGCATGCTGAAAAATCATTTTGGGCTGAATCTTTGACATCATTCTGCAGAGGCAGATACACAGCTCAGCTTCAGAGGCATAAAGAAATTATAAGCATCTTCATATTTTACAATGAGGAATAAACTTTTGGAATAATTTGTATTTGTAATAGAATGATACCTTCTGTTTTTAGAAGGCTTAGCTATAACTTATAATACTCTGTGGAGGTCTTTTTATATTTCAGCATTGTTTTTGTCTATAAGTTGTCAGAAATGTGCAATGCACCAGTGAAGGTCCAAATGTGTTCATGATGGTATTGTTTTCCTGGTTTTCTATATCTGTTGTTAGCATATACCATGATGACCATATACACCATGAAAGGTTAAACTAGATGCATTTACCAATTCAGTCACCATGCAGTGCATGGACTACTGGGTCCTGCAATCATGCTAGTACAGAGATAAACACTGACCTAGACCTATAACCGAGAAAACAAGTTTGTTTTTAGGATGAACAACTCTACCAGTCAGTGATACAGAGAGTTTAAAATGGTAGGCAAGAGTATATCTAATGCCTGCCAACATTGATACAAGTAATTCTAGTAAAATTGTTCAGCAATGCTCAGTAATAAAGGAGAATTAACTGAAGAAGCAGAATAAGTTGTTTGATCAAGGCAAAACAACTTCCTCAAATATTTATATTTCTGACAAATCTCTTTCAAAGGCTTTGAGAATCAGATTTATTAGTGCATACAATTTTTTTCTGTCCTGGACTGGATTCCATTTTTAGAGAAATTAAGTACAGTACTATAGATTCAACTATGCTTTTCTTTTTTTGTATCATTTAAGAGACCATCAGCTGCCATGCCATATTAGAAAAAAAGCTTCAAACATTGTTTATTTAAAGTGGTATTAAAGACTAGTTTTTTTCTATAAAAAATAACAAATATTTTATACTTACCTGCTTTGTGCACTGAGCAGACCAAATCCTCCTCTTCTCGGGTCCCTCTTCTGCGTTCCTGCCCCTACAGCAAGCAGCTTGTTATGGGGGCACCTGAGCTGAACCACTGCTCTGTGTGTCCATTCAGACAAGGAGACGTGGCTCAGCCCCATCCCCTCTCTCTCCTCATTGGCTCACTGACCTTGATTGACAGCTGCGGGAGCCAAAAGCACTGATGCTGAGTCTCAGTCAATCAGGAGGGAGAGTCCCCGGATGACCGAGGCACTCATGGATATCACTGGAACAAGAGGGGGCTCAGATAAATATTAGGGGGGCTGCTGCACACAGATGGCTTTTTATCTGAATGCATAAAAAACATTCTGCCTTTACAACCACTTTAAAGAATATTTTACTGCCTCTGGTAGTTTATATCTGGGAACTAGTTACGTACACACATGATGCTCTCCAAGGTCATGCTAATATAGTGTACAACACTTAAATTGATACATTTCCTGTTCACAGTCATAATGAAACACATTTTTGATTGCTAATTATCCATTTTTACTGTATCCTCTCACATCAGCTTTGAAACAGGGAAATGAAAATATACATTTATAAAAATTTTGCATGGCAAGTCACCCGATGAAAGTGCATGCACGTTCATTCTGGGGTAGATTAATTAAAACTGGAGCACTCAGAATCTGGTGCAGCTGTGCATGGTAGCCAATCAGCTTCTAAATTCAACTTGTTCAATTGTTCCTTGACAATAAAACCTGGTATCTGATTCCAGAGCTTCACCAGATTTTGAATGCTCCAATTTTAGTAAATACCCCCCTTAGTACATATGGGGCAAAAATGAAATGTAAACAATGCAAACAAATGCATATATGCAACCTCACGGAAGTGGATCTTTACCTGCAGGGCTGAATATATGCGCCGCTGTCTGTGCTGACAGTGACAGCTCCGGGTCTCATACTATCAATTTTATTGGCTATCACAGTGATCAGTCACTGTACAGCCCGCCTCTGTGTTATTTTCCCTTTTGAATTGAGAAAAAGATACACTATATCTTTTTTCTCCTTGCTTGAAGAGAAAATTGTAAACAAAAACACGTGTGAAAAAAATATTGAAAAATCTAAAGCCATGATAGTTAGACCAGGGTTTGATCTCGGTCACTGCAAGGGTCAGAGTTTGAGCCAAGGTTAGGGTCAAAGGTCATAGATTAAAAAATCAAGGCCAGTGTATTTTAGGAGTAGTTGCAATGATACGTACAGATTTACTAATGCATGGCAAAGTTGCAAAACTGTGTTTTTAAGATTTGTTTTACCCTCTGTCATTAAAGGCTAAGCTATTTCCTGTGATAATCGATCACTTTCATTGATGCAAGGAGGAACTCCGGTCAGGTATAAAAAATTGAAAGCCATCAGCTACAAATTGCTCCTGACTTTTAATATACAGACACTTGCCAGCCCAGAGACAGCACTGTCATAACCTGGGCCAGTTCTTTGGCGGTCTTTGGGTCCCTGGCAAAACTATCTTGCTCATGGGAAACCAGCTATGACTTCCTGGTATTTTTCATTTTGTTTAGATTCTTAATCTTTAACAAGCCACCCTTTGGAAGCTGCTCCGTAAAACTTCCCCAAAAGAGTTCTTGCAAAGCATTATTTGTAACACCTTACATGCATCTTTTTATTTTTGTTATAATTAACCAATTAGGTCTCACTCCGCCCCATGTGCAGCCTTGTCCTATTAGTAGTTGTTTGGCACATGGCCCAGCCATGCTGTGATTGGCAAGCCAGGAAGGACCAGGGAGGAACTGAAAGTGATGTCACATAAAGCCGGCCAGGGAAAGTAGCTGCTAGATGCAACCATTGTATATAAGGAACATGTGCTCAAATGGCAAACTAGGTTGGAGGTACTTGAAATAGGGGGTTCATACATTCCTAAAAAAAATTTGATTTTCCTCCTCTGCCAAGTAACAAACTCTAAAATAAATTACCAGCACCCCCATTTAGGATCTTAACATCATATCTACCAATAATTTTGTATATATATATAGTCATGCCCAAAAATATTGGCACCCCTGCATTTCTGTTAGATAATGCACCACTTTGCCCAGAAAATTGTTGCAATTACAAATATTTAGGCATTCTCATGTTTATTTCCTTTGTGTGTATTGGTATGACACAAAAAAACTGGAGAAACAAAAAGCCAAATCTGACACATTCTAAGTAAAACTCCAAAAATGCACTGGACAAAATTATTAGCACCTTTTCAAAATTGCAAGAAATAATTGCATTCCACATTTGTGATGCTCCTGTAATTTGTAATTAAACTCACCTGCAATTAACAGGTGTTAACAATATAGAAATCACACCGGCAACCAGTTAAAATGGTAAACAATTGACTCAACTTTTCTCTTGTGTGTCTCTGTGTGCCACACGTAGCATGGAGAAGAGAAAGAGCAGCAAAGAATTGTCTGAGGATCTGAGAACAAAAATTGTGGAAAAGCATGGACAAACTCAAGGTTACAAGTCCATCTCCAGAGATCTTAATGTTCCTGTGTCCACTGTGCGCAACATTGTCAAGAAGTTTACTGCCCATGGCACTGTAGCTAATCTCCCTGGATGTGGGCGAAAGAGAAACATTGGTCAAAGATTGCAACAAAGGATTGTTCCAATGTAGGATAAAGAACCTTGATCAACTTCCAGACAAATTTAAATTGACCTTTAGGCACAGTGTAAAACTGTGTCAGCTCGCACTATACATGTCGCCATCTGAATGAAAAGGGACGATATGGTAGGAAACCCAGGAGTACCCCACTGCTGACACAGAAACATAAAAAAGCCAGATTGGAGATTTCCAAAATCCTTTTAAGAGAATGTGCTGTAGACAGACGAAACAAAATGACAGCTTTTTGGCAAAGCTCTTCATTCTACTGTTTTTAGAAAAGGAGGCCTTTAAAGAAAAGAATACAGTCCCTACAGCCAAACATGGTGGAGATTCACTGATGCTTTGGTGCTGCTTTGCTGGACGTCTTGACCCTGCATATGGAATTATGAAATTTGAAGACTACCAAAGAATTCTGGGGTGCAATGTAGGATCCAGTGTCAGAAAGTTGGGTCTCCGTCAGAGGTTATGGGTCTTACAGCTGGACAATGTCCCAAAGCACACGTCAAAAAGCACCCAGAAATGGTTTATGACAAAGTGCTGGAGAGTACTGAACTGGCCTGCAATAAGTGCAGATCTAAATCCCATAGAGCACCTGTGGGGAGATCTCAAAACAGCAGTTGGGAAAAGGAACCGTTCCAATATGAGAGACCTGGTGGAGCAGTTGGTCCAATATTCTAGTTGAAAGGTGTAAGAAACTCATTGATGGTTACAGGAAGCGATTGATTTCAGTTATTTTTTTCCAAGGGGTGTACTACCAAATATTAAATTGAGGGTGCCAATAATTTTGTACAGTCCATTTTTGGAGTTTTGTGTGGAATGTGTCAGATTTGGTTATTTGTTTCTCCACTTTTTTATGCCATACCAATACAAACAAAAGAAGTAAACATGAGAATGCCTAAACATTTGTCATTGCAACAATTTTCATGGTGAAGTGGTGCATTATCTGAGAGAAATGTCTCTGGGTCCAGCCTGAGGTGTGTGCAAGTTCGCAACATGCCGTACCAGTTTTAGACTCTGGCAGGCCTGACTGCATCCAGACAATGGAGAGCAATTCCCTTGGGATGCTTGGGAAAAGCTGATAACAGCTTAGGCAGAAAGGAGGGTTTTGGGTGGACTTTGAAAAATAGGGAAGGGCTCCTTACAAGAGAGTACCACTAACTCTGAGACAGATGTCAGATGTGATAGCCGCCAAGAAGGCCATTTTACAGGAGAAATCGCTCAAGAGGAGTTGTGTAATGGGTTTAAAGGGTGGTGTCTACAGGTCACAAAAGACAAAATTGATATTCAGAGGAAGCACAGGGTAATGAGGGTCTGATTTGTAAGACACCTCAAATAGAGGTTTTTACAAGAGAGAGATTTTGGAATAGGCTTTTTGAAATAATGTTTTAAAATAGGATGGAATAGCTGAAACCTGTCCCTTTAGAGATACTTAGAGATTTAGGCAAATTCCGACTGTAGAAAAGCCAGAATACAAGGTACCGCGTTGTCTCAGGGGATGAAATGCCTATGTTTACACCAGGCAAAAAAAGGATCTCCAGGCATCATAGTATATTTTTCTCAAGGAAGCTTTTTTGGCCTCAAGTAAGGTGGGAATGACAGAATCAGATATACCCCGTCCTACTGGGCTTTAACAGCCATGCCATTAAAGCCAGTAAGTTTGAGCATGTCTGTGTACCAGTGTCTTCTGGGCCAGTTTAGTGCAATGACAAACACTGATTTGTTATCTTCCTCTGTCTTGCAGAGCAGTCGCGGAAGAATCTGCAGTGGAAGGAGGCATATATTAACCTGAGTCCATAGGATTACCAGAGCATCATATGCCAATGCTAGAAGGTCCTTGGTCCTGGCCACAATTAAGTTTCAAACTTGATATAGGGCCAATGTAATGGTGTGATAAGAAGACAAACCTTTCCTCGTCGCTTGTCCCTATATGATTCTAGGCTTTGCCCATCATGGTGGGCATGCCACCAGAGAGTTATTTGGAAACGAAAAGAGGTCCATCACTTACAGGATAGTGTTATAGGGGTACACCCAAGGGGGCATATCCAAAGGTTTTGCTAGTGTCTAATCATTTAATGGAAGCAACCTATAGCCCATGGTCTATGAATATCCAGTCTGTGTCCTGTACTGTATAATTAGGATATACAGTTTTATTTTATTTTCCTTACATGTGATTGGGTATTCTTTGCAAAGTAAATTTTCAATACATTCACTACGCTAAGGCAAAATTGCCATGCAAACTAGGGAGATGACCCATTTAAGGGTTCATTATTATTTGGGAGGACACTGGTGGGCTGAATTTCCTGCTAGCCTCTAAAGCCCCATACAGACAGGACGACGATCACACGTACGATCTTGTCGAATCGTATGTTGGCTGTTGTATGTAGCATACTGACTGCACTACACGATCGTACGGCTGGGGAAAGAACGTTCAGGTGCATGTAATTAGCATCCAGCCATTCCTGACTTTGGAGCATGCGTGTTTTGCACAATACAATTTTGTTGTACCAACTGCCCTGTACACACGATACAGCGGTCGTATGAGCGCTTGTTGGTACGACCAAGTTTTCTAGTCTGCTCATACAACTCCCTTGTACGACCGTCGTATGTTCGACTGTTCAAATCGTGCATACGAACGATCGATATCGCAAACAACGGTCGTTAGTACGACCTGTTGTATGCGAGTGTCGTCCCGTGTGTACGGGGCTTTACACTATTTAGCAGATTCCTCAGGACAAAATGTTGCCCTGCAGTAGTTTGTGTAACTGCTCCCTCCTCTAATGCCATAATGATGATGTGCAAGTTTAAATGTCCTTATCCTGTTTATTCTGCATTATGAAGTACCTGTTGAGGAGAATCACATTATTATTATGCTTTGTAATGGCTGTAACATTCAGATGGAATTGGGAAAAATCTAGCAGTTTAGTGGGGATATCTCCAAGACATATGAGAAGCCAAAATATGATTCAACTTCTCGGCAGCCACACGCACAGACATAGTAAATCAGCTGTTGAAGTGTGGGCAGGTGACAGTTAAACATTCCAAGCATTTACTTGTTATTGCATTTTCCTGTTTCTTCAGCTGAGGGGATATTTTATTATTATTATCATTATAAATAATTTGTATTTTCCAGGATAAAATGAATTACAAAGTTTGCCTTGGTTACCTGAATAAATTGCATACTTTAATTCCATTAATACAGAACTCTGTATTTTGAACTTGTAATAAAATCAAGGCATTAGCTGTGTCATTATCAGAGAATCTTTACTGACATATATTTATGAACATATTCTTGTGGTAAAATATAATCAAATGCAGACCATACTTTGGGTGTAATACTGAGTGATTGTGAAATTTTTGCAATGTATTATAGTAATGTGACACATAAAGCTACTAGGACAACAAAGGAACATTTAGAATCCAAGGCTCTTGTAACCACAACACATATGCAACACAGTCTCCTCTGACACTTATTTGTTATATGCTATAAAAGCAGGCTAGAATAAAAAAAAAAATGTGTAAAATGTGCATTTCCCCCATGGTGAAAATGTGTTAACCTCTATATGAGTAAAAGAACAACAAAAGAGGGAAAACCTTATGTTTATGAAAAGTTTATGTTCTATTGACAGAAACTATATGGCATTTAATATGACAGCCTGAGCCAAAAGATGTTATGAGACATCTGGGGAAGGGGAACATGCACCCAGCAACACATGGCATTATAATTTCATCACTACCAAGAGCCTCTTTAGGCATTTATGTTACTATAGAAATTTCTCACCTCTTGCATTATAATTCTTTCAACCACTACAAAATTGATCATCATAAAGAGAATCACCCTGGGCCTCAAAACTATTCTCTGTTAATATGCCTTTGATATAAGGCCAGAGTGACAAGCAACACTAGTTCAGTAATTTCATACCTGAGGCCATGCTTGCATTCGGTGCAGATGTCAGCAGAAGTGCATGTTTTGCAGTTTTCATGGCATTTTTTACAAAGGTTCTTGTCTGCAAAGTAAAAGTATTGTTAGCATCTAAAAAATTCCCCACTTATTTTATTAACAGATGATGTCACATTAGAAAATGTTGATGTGACATGCATTAGCTTTTGTTACAAAGAATACAATATTGATTGTATTCATTACTGCAAAACACTCATTAAAATGTTAATAAACCTAGGACACTGTATTTACTATATCTGGTCTCCCACAGTACACAGAACAAGGAAATGCTATTATTTTAGTAAATATAAAATGCTAAATACCTTTTCTCATCAGCAGTATATAGCAGTCTTGTCATTTCTATCAGTGTCCGGCCTAGCACTGGTTAACGCTTGTAGGAAGAGTTTTAATTCTCTGACTGTCCTTTGACAAACAGCCTTTTTACAAAATGCAGAGGATCAACCCCTTAGGTTCCACAGTATTAAAAGCATGCTTTACTGCATATACAGATTGATTTTACTTTTGTGGGTTTAGTAACACTTTTAGAAAAATACCACATTTGTCTTACACTTACTTTACATACAGGTAAACAGTAATCAATCAACAGTAAAAAATGTAAATAAAATTCTTATTATCATTGCAGCCACCAATGCTGGGGACCTCAGATTTAACAAGCAACCAAATGAAGGTTTATTGGACCAAGTCAAAGACAAAAAAAATGTATAAAGTTCTGTTTAAAGCAGACCCAATGGTTAACATAAAGCCAACCTATTTAAACCCTAATAAGATGAAAAGATCTATAAAATACTTTCCTCAGATTCTCTCTAGTAACACAGTTGATCCAGAGTATATACAGTATCTCACAAAAGTGAGTACACCCCTCACATTTTTGTAAATATTTTATTTTATCTTTTCATGTGACAACACTGAAGAAATGATACTTTGCTACAATGTAAAATAGTGAGTGTGTAGCTTGTATAACAGTGTAAATTTGCTGTCCCCTCAAAATAACTCAACACACAGCCAATAATGTCTAAACCGATGGCAACAAAAGTGAGTACACCCCTAAGTGAAAATGTCCAAACTGGGCAGAAAGTGTCAATGTTTTGTGTGGTCACCATTATTTCCAAGCACTGCTTTAACCCTCTTGGGCATGGAGGTTACCAGAGCTTCACAGGTTGCCACTGGAGTCCTCTTCCACTCCTCCATGACAACATCACGGAGCTGGTGGACGTTAGAGACCTTGCGTTCCTCCGCCTCCCATTTGAGGATGCCCCACAGATGCTCAATAGGGTTTAGGTCTGGAGACCTGCTTGGTCAGTCCACCACCTTTACCCTCAGCTTCTTTAGCAAGGCAGTTGTCACCTTGGAGGTGTGTTTGGGGTCATTATCATGTTGGAATACTGCCTGGCGGCCAAGTCTCCGAAGGGAGGGTATCATGCTCTGCTTCAGTATGTGACAGTACATGTTGGCATTCATAGTTCCCCCAATGAACTGTAGCTCCCCAGTGCTGGCAGCACTTACGCAGCCCCAGACTATGACACTCCCACCACCATGCTTGATTTTAGGCAAGACACACTTGTCTTTGTACTCCTCACCTGTTTGCTGCCACACATGCTTGACACCATCTGAACCAAATACGTTTATCTTGGTCTCATCAGACCACGGGGCATGGTTTCAGTAATCCATGTCCTTAGCCTGCTTGTCTTCAGCAAACTGTTTGCGGGCATTCTTGCATCATCTTTAGAAGAGGCTTCCTTCTGGGACGAAAGTCATGCAGACCAATTTGATGCAGTGTGCGGCGTATGGTCTAAGCAAAGACAGGCTGATCCCCCACCCCTTCAACCTCTGCAGCAATGCTGGCAGTACTCATATGTCTATTTCCTAAAGACAACCTCTGGATATGACGTTAAACACGTGCACTCAATTTCTTTGGTCGACTATGGCGAGTGGAACCTGTCCTGTCAAACCGCTGTATGGTCTTGGCCACCGCGCTGCAGCTCAGTTTCAGGGTCTTGGCAATCTTCTTATAGCCTAGGCCATCTTTATGTATAGCAATAATTCTTTTTTTTCTTTTTTAGTTCTTTGCCATGAGGTGCCATATTGAACTTCCAGTGACCAGTATGACATAGTGAGTGATAACACCAAATTTAACACACCCATTCCACATTCACATCTGAGACCTTGTAACACTAAAGAGTCACATGACACCGGGGAGGGAAAATGGCTAATTGGGCCCAATTTGGACATTTTCATTTAGGGATGCACTCACTTTTGTTGCCAGTGGTTTAGACATTAATGGCTGTGTGTTGAGTTATTTTGAGGGGACAGCAAATTTACACTGTTATACAAGCTGTACACACTACTTTACATTGTAGCAAAGTGTGAGGGGTGTACTCGCTTTTGTAATATACTGTATGGTGGCAGTGTCCCAAAGTAACCAGATTTTGGATTAAACTCTTTACGTTTATCTGGTCAGTGACAGAGGCAAGTATTTCTATATCCTCGGAAGTGGCCATATTTCACAAACTGGACCCTGCTATCCCACAGTGGACTAGAAGAGAATCTCATATATCATTTTAACTAGAATTGCTGTAGCAAGATGTTGGAAACAGACTGTGGTGCATATGGACTATGTCAAACATAAATTTAATTGGATCATGATTAATTACAAACGCACATGTACCCAGCAGAGCAATCAAACCAAATTTGATAAGACTTGGGACCCTCGGATAAAATATTTTTCATCCGATTGATGAGACCTGGGAAGAGTCCTCCTTGCCAACTGTGGTGATCTTATCTCTCCCTTTCTTTTGCCCCTTTTCTTACTTATCTCCTTAATCTTGTAAGTTACACCTGATTCAGTATTAAGGGGCACTGGCTGTGTTTCCTACCAACCCAGAAAAAATTATACCAATCCAGAAACGTCAATGCAGCACTGGATGAAAGATGCAAGGGTCTGTCAGGAGTCCAGAAACATATTGACCTTTTATACACGCATACACCAAGTACAAGCAAACAGATCACATGTGAGGATGGTTACTTTTACAAGCCATTGGGTAGTTTCTGTTGTCATTTGGCTATTAAAAGAGTAAACACAGTTGACTGATAATAAATGGCTTCAGCCAAACACTAACCATTAGTGAAAGAAAAGTTTTTGTGTTCTCATTCATATTCTCTGAAAAATGGCCAAGAAATCATAAATTCTGCCAGGGTATGTAAACTTATGAGCACAACTGTATTTAAGCTTTCTGGTTCTGTAAATTGTTTATTAATCTTTTCTATTTTTTAATGAAAACCTTAATACACAGATTGAAATATAAATTAAACCTCCAGCCTTGTATAAGTAAGTAATATTGTCTGTCTCCTCCAAACAATTAAATATTTTGTCTTAGTAGATTCAGTAGGGTTCCAGAATCTAGATTATTTTTCTCTGGGAAAAGGCTGAATGGCAGTGAAACGAACACCCACAGAGCTATCAGGGCAGAATGGCCATTCAGTTGCGCAGAAGTGTGAGGGAGCGTGCGCGCGCAGCAGCTGCGCACACGCATTCTGCAGGTGCGCGCGGGCACGTCCAGGATGGCCAGGGCACCAAACAGACTATTTGAACTGGACAGCACTGCATAGCCATTGCTGTCCGTTCTACAGTGTTTCCTGTGTCCCATGTCTATATGTTCCTGAGACATCCTGTCACATGTGACCCAGCTAAGACCTTACCTTGCTTGAACTCTGCCTGCACCGACCCTTAGCTTGCCTACAACTACTCTTCTGCCTGATCCTCTGTACTTCTGTTGCCCGCCTGTTAACGAACCTGCCTGTAACCGACCACCCTATTGCCTGCTCCTTCTGCACCGCACTTGCCTGCCTGCTACTGACCCAGCCTGTATCACCACTCTTCTGCCTTGCACAAGCCTCTGGAGGATCTTCACAAACATCATCAGTGACCAGTCCAGCCCTTGTGCCCCCCTGCTCTCTGGAACTTCCTGTCTGCTCTACCAGGGGTTCCCGAACCAGGGCTGTAAGAGAGGTTGCCCACTGCATAGCCAGACTCTACCACCAGGTATGTGACAGGCAGGCTGGATATGTCAGATCTCCACTTCTCAATGTATGTTCCTCACAAGGCATTTTAAAGTTTCTCAATTAATGAAGAACACTTCTATAAGGTACTGATCAGAACACAGTTTAGTATAATCTTACATGCTTTACAAAGACAAAGTTCTCTCTGCATAGTTTTGTAAAGCTTCTGCTTACACTTGCATAGAACATTTTTGGATTATTATAAACCTGGCAGAGCACATTATGGTTTTCTGGAGATTAAGTCTCGCTACTCTTCAGGTAATTTTGAATGAAAACCTGTGAATTAATCAAGAAAGTATTGTTTGACATATTTACAAACTTACTGTCATTCAAGTAGAACCCATCTGGGCAGTTTGTGACACAACTGTTAGTCTCTTCATTTAAGTAGTAACCTGATTTACAGGATGAGCATTGATCACTACGGCTTCCCAAGCATGTTTCACAAGTTGGAAAACATTTTTTACATCTCTTCTTGTCTGCAGGATAGTAACCCAAGGGACAATCGGATACACATATTCTGTAAGTAAATGCAGACTGGTTATACAGTGCAACTTAAACATAATCATTAAATATTTTTTTATTTGACAGCAACATGTCCCTAAGCATCAAAATTGATAATCTTCAATCATAACAAATATCAACACTATAGTGTTAGTAAGAAAATAATATTTGCTTTATCATTATATCATGAGCAAAAACCCTGAAATGTTTTGTTGTAGATACCACAAAAGCTATGCCAGTCATCTATAAGAGGCCTATATACAGCTCTAGCATAATAAATGAAGGCTAAGAGATGGTTGTCAAATTTTCGGAAACAATTCCTAATACAGAAACATTTGCTTTGATCATAACGTAGACATACACATTCTCATATGTTACAATGTATCTATTCTCTCCATAGAGATATTGGGTTTTGTTCTACACTTTAAAAGAAAACACAAGAGGACTGAACCAAAATGCCAAACTTGGAAAATTCTTCTTTTGTCTGGTGGTGACATCAAGACCTTCTGTAGACTTTTAATTAAAACTATCTTAGCCCAACTGTTGCCTGACTCTGTCCAAAGGAAAGGGAGCAGATGACAAGAATTTTTATCTTCCTAATGTTCTTTTAAACCCAATTTCATACATAAAGTACTAAAATAGTGGTAAACCTATTTTAAGAGCTGCACTATTATATTTCATGTACAGGTGGTGGGAGCAACATTCTTGGTTAGTACATAGTAAGATACTTACCCAATAGAGCGTGTCTGCTATGCACTAAACACACAATTTCCACCTGCTAAATAGCTATGTATGTATCTTTAGTCAAAATGTAATATTATATATTCATTTCCAGGTTGTATTTCAATTATTTCTATCCTTCTTGAATTAATCTGAATGATCTTGAAGTTTGTAAATGTACTTTGTGAAGATTCCCACATATTTATTTTTTGAGTTTTGTGTTCTTCTTTAGCAATAAAATGTCATTTAGTTTTACACTGAAGAGTTTACCAGTAGAGTTGAGTGAACCCGAACTGTAAAGTTCGGGTCCGTACCGAACTTTGGGGTGTCCGTGACCCGGACCTGAACCCGGACATTTGAAAAAAAGTTTGGGTTCTGGGTTTGGGTATTTGATCACGCATGTTGAATAGCTGCAGGGCAGCCAATCAACAAGCGTTTCACTGGTTTGCCCTTAGAAGCCATCACAGCCATGCCTACTAATGGCATGGCTGTGATTGGCCAGGGCATCATGTGACCCAGCCTCTTTATAAGCTGGAGTCACTTAGTGCTGCATGTCACATGCTCTCTGAGTAGTATAGGGAGAGGATGCTGCCGGTGCTGTGAGGGACAGATTGCAGATAGATAGGTAGAGATTACTACTACTACTGCTTTTAGGGACAGATTGCAGATCTCATCCTGCATTACAGAACGATCTGATTGTGGACTAGGTAGAGATTACTACTACTACTGCTTTTAGGGACAGATTGCAGATCTCATCCTGCATTACAGAACAATCTGACTGGACTAGGTAGAGTCTACTGCTTAGAGGGACAGATTATTGTTCTAAAATTATCTTCTAGTTCTATAGGGTCAGGTTCCTGCTGTTGCTGTAATGGACAGATTATTGTTCTAAAATCATCGCCTACTCCTATAGGGTCAGGTTCCTGCTGTTGCTGTAAGGGACAGATTATTGTTCTAAAATCATTTTACTTCCTTTTGCAGCCCTCTAGCACTTTCCAGGACTTTTTTTCAGTCATTCTTGTGCCAAAAAGTTTGGGTCCCCATTGACTTCAATGGGGTTCGGGTCAAGTTCGGTACCGAACCCGGACCTTTTCCCGAAGTTCAGCGAACCCACCGAACCCGAACATCCAGGTGTTCGCTCAACTCTATTTACCAGTCAATATCTTCCAAAGTACTCACATCCCAGGATTTAACATAATCGTAATTAGATAGTACTATGCTCACAGAGTAGGTTTTGATGTACATATCAAGTATACCATTTTTTTGCTGGCACAAATGTTTACAATGTGTAATCAATTTCAAAACTCTGGCTAATGCTTTCGTTTTCTGTAACTGTACATGTCACAGCAGTGGACGACAGAGGCTAGATCTTTAATGACTAGGGTAGTCACCACCTTTTCAGACATATGTTATTGATGTTGAATTTGGCTGCTGCCGCTGCCTTTCATCAGTAAAGTACAATTGTCCTCTGAGTTTAGATTTAAGTCATACAGTAGGTGTAACCTGCAGATGTCATATTTTCAATATAACTACTAGTACTGTCAGAAAGGTCATGTTTAAAGAACTTTTGATTAAAAGGTAGAGTACTAAAATGTATGCTTACTAGCTGATAGTGAGTTAACAGACAATACTGAATTAGGATATAGATTTTGCAGGTGGACTTTATCTTGAAGGCTTAAATAGAACACAGATTTATTTTGTAAAGTCTGGAAATTCACCTTTAAAAGACATCAGTCAAATGACATAGAAATCTATACTAAATAATCTGGAAAAGCCAAGAAACTGCAGCTGTCAAACAATGTGTGATTTATTCTCAAACAGGTAAGGGTTGCATTGAACTCAATGCTTAATTTCAATCCTAAATTATAGACTCACTGCAGAATTCTCCAAAATACAATTAGAAAAGCATCTATTGGTCTACAGGTCTATATTATATACCAAAGAATAAAAGAATTTTACCTTGTGTTGTTCTTTGCTTTATAATAAAAATGTAGACAGTCATTGCAGTGATGTGGCCCAGGCCCATCACACCCTACATCACTGCATTCTGCATCACAGGGACCTAAAATAAAAACAGATACGACAAGCTCAGTAATTGCATTACTTAGAAATAATTCACAAGACTCCTTACACTAGGCTATGGATGATTGGAAATCCGCAAACGAATCACTGACAGTTCAAAGTCACCACCTGCCCACTGATCATATTGATGTTATTCCTAGTTCTGTGGTGTCAAATACTACAAACATGAATGCAATATTAAACACACTACTGTATTTTGTTGATATATATGAATGCAGCTTTCAAATGTGATTCTGAAGGTGATTCTGGAATCAAGAAATTTACTAAGAGGCACTGATGAAATAGATGAAACTCACTGCTCCAGATCACACAAGGTGAGAATACACTGTAGTAACTTGATGTAGAAGTACATAAGACAGGTGGTTCTCCATCACAGCAGACAAAAATATATTCTATCAAATTGAGCAAAGGCAGCCTTAGACAGAGGGGATTCTACTGTACCAGACAATTTCAGCCATTTACAGTAACAATTATCCAATAGGCATCCCTGTGTGATAAGAGCAGCAAAATATAGGAACTTTGACTTACCTGCACAGGACACAGGGATTTTATTCACAGACCACAGGCTATATGTAGACTACCTTCAGAGGATTGGGCACTGGCAGAAAAACTGGGTAGGCCCACACCTAGTATACTCATATAACCCTACCCTCTCCCTGTTTTTATCAAGCAATAAGGAGTGTTAAAGAAATAAAGGAGAGGGGCCTGTGTCCTGTACTGTACTCCAAGATAAGGAATTTCAAGGTAAGTTAAAATCCATATTATCTTAATCATACAGTCCAGGACACAGGACTTGTATTCATAGAGTATGGGACATACCCAAGCAATAAACTGGGGGTTGGCAACAATATAGCAAACAGAACTGTAACAGGCCCACAAGAAAACAAGGGTTAACCACTTACCCACCGAGCCCCTTTTTTACATTTGTTGGTTACTAGCTAAAAACTGTTTTTTTTTGCTAGAAAATTACTTAGAACCCCCAAACATTATATATTTTCTTTTTTCAAACACCCTAGAGAATAAAATAGCGATCGTTGCAATACTTTTTATCACACGGTATTTGCGCAGCGGTCTTTCAAGCACGATTTTTTTGGAAAATATTTTACTTTTTTGAGTTAAAAAATAAGACAACAGTAAAGTTAGCCCAATTTTTTTTGTATATTGTAAAAGAGGGTTTTACGCCGAGTACATAGATACCATACATGACACGCTTCAAAATTTTGCGCACTCGTGGAATGGCGACAAAATCCGGTACTTAAAAATTTCCATAGGCGACGCTTTAAAGATTTTTATCGGTTACCAGGTTAGAGGTGCAGAGGAGGTCTTTTGGTAGAATTATTGCTCACACTCTGGCGATCGCGGCGATACCTCACATGTGTGGTTTGAACACCGTTTTCATTTGCGGGCGCGACTTACGTATGCGTTTTTTTTGCTGTGCGAGCTCGCGGGGACGGTGTCGCTTTAATTTTTTTTTTTAATTTTATTTATTTATTTATTTTTAACACTGTTCCTTTAACCACTTCAGCCCCGGAAGGATTTCCAGCTTTAGGACCGGAGCCCTTTTTGCGATTCGGCGCTGCGTCGCTTTAACTGACAATTGCGCGGTCGTGCGTCCTTGTCACAATTTTTATTTATTTATTTATTTTAATTTTTTTTTTTAATTTCGCTGTGGCAGGGGCGCTCGAGCGTGTCGTTTTTTTTGCGTATGCATTCAGCGCGGGCGTTTACTTTTGCCACAAGTTTGGTGTGTACACTCCATAGCGGCGCTAGCGGTCTCACACTCGTTATTAAGATGGTTTTCTGGAGGAGACGTGGAGATTGGACCATTGGCTATTTTTAGAAATTTCGCAGCGGATACCTTTAAAAATTCATGGCCTAAAACAGCGGTAAGGTGCTCACGCGTTTTAAAACTTCGCACAGTACATACCATAGATACATGAGCCGCAT
>BLSH010113728.1:526337-553466 GCA_018402905.1 Glandirana rugosa | reverse complement strand
CTGTGTAAATGTCATTGGCAGTGAAGGGGTTAACCTGCAGGGGGCGCGCTAAGGGTTAACTATGTTCCCTGGGCGTGTTCTAACTGTATGGGGGATGCCCTAACAGGGGAAGGGAAGTTATCACAGCCTTCACGTAAAGGAAGGCTGTGATCACAGCCCTTCCCCCTCACACAGAGCGGAGGTCCGTGTTTACATACACGGACCTCCGCTCATTCGCTCCGGGGGGGGGCATCGCGGGTGGCCGGCGGCAATCGAAGCCGCCGCACCCGCTCCCTGGCCCCCCCTGGACACAGTGAGCGCGCGGGCGCGCCTCCGGCGGCGCGCGCGCGCTCACTATACACGTTCCCGCAGCCGCCGTCGTATGACGGCGATTTGCGGGAACGAGCCACTTTGCCGCCGTCAATTGCCGATCGGCGGTCGGCAAGTGGTTAAAAAAAAAAAATCTGATCACTTTTATTGCTATCAAAAGGAATGTAAACAGCCCTTGTGATAGTAATATATGGTGACAGGTACACTTTTTGGAGGGCTGGGGGGTCTAAAAGACCCCCCATCCCTCCTTTGCACTTCACAGTATTCAGATCACCAAAAATGGCGATTCTGAATACTGTCATTTATTTAAAATAGGCGCCGTTAGTCGCCGAGTAAACCGGAAGTGACGTTGCTTACAGAATTTGCCGAAGGAGACCCGATCGGAGCCGATTACGGCTTCTGTCAGGTCTCCTTCCAGCCGGTGGAGGCGCCGGATCGTTGCTCCGGTCTCCCGGTGGGACAGGAGGCCGGAGAAGAGCGGCGGAAGGTGGCGGGAGGGGGGGTGACCCCTCCCGCCCCTTGGGATAACGACCGAGCGGCTCCCGAGCCGGATCGGTCGTTACCCCTGGATAGCCGACCGCCAGCTCTAAAAAATGATACCGGGATATAGCCTGCAGCTGCAGGCTATGTCCCGGTAGAGCCGCTCAAAGCGGACCGCCGCCTATTTACGGCGCTGGGGCTGAACCGGTTAAAGAACCCAAAGAAAAAACTCTTAGATAATCGTTTGAAGCACTTTGTGGCTGAAGCCTACATCAACCAAGGCCTGATCATCCACCTAGTAGAACTTGGAGAAAGTGTGAACAGAGGAACAGGTGGCTTGATGTTAAAAAACCCAAATGACACTCACAGACCATGGAATAGTGGATGGAGATTAGTTTCCTAACCCAACTGGCAATGGGGGAGAGGGAAGCAGGATGCCCTCTACAATGGCCCACAGGCAGAACAAAGACAGACTCAGTCTAGGGAAAAGAGGCTGTGACTGACTGGTAGACCCTAAAAGTCCTGATCACGTCTAGGCACAAAGAAACTACAAAAGGAAGGAAGAACAATGTCCTCATTAAGGTGAAACAAAGAGACCACCTTAGGTAAGAAGGAAGGTTTTGGTCTCAAAACAACATTGCCTAAGAAAGGGCTTTTTACAAGAAAGAGCTGCAAACTCAGAAACAAGCCCAGAAACAAGCCTGGCAATTTTAATGGCCACCAGGAGGGCAAACTTACAAGTGAGGTCTTCCAAATGAATGTTCAGTTCAAAGAGGGGGTCTCTGAAGAGCATAGAGCACAAGGTTAAGATTCCAAGCTGACACAGGAAGTCAAATTGGGGGATTGATATGAACAACTCTCCAAAGAAAGGTTTTAGTTAGGGATTGTGAGGCAAGAAGTTTCTGGAATAAAACGAATAAACCTGTCCATTAGGGGTACTCGGGGCCAAACAGAGGTCAAGACCAGACTGAATAAAGGCCAATATGAGTGATAGAGTATTCCCTGGAACTCAGCTTCCCATTCTCGCATCAGGCAAAATAAACCTTTTATGTGCATTGGTAAATCTTGCTGGAACTGAATTTTCTTGCTCTAAAAAAGAAAGGGGAAAAAAAAAACAAGCGTGTTATGGAATAGGAGACCTTGGGCCAGTAATTCTGGTCTCTTTGGAGGAGGCCAAGGTTTATCCACCAAAAAATGTGAGCATATCTGTGTACCATGTTTTTTTTTTTTAGATGAGAATCACCAGAACCCTTTCCTTTTCGATCCTGCAGCAGTCAAGGGAGGATTTTTATTGGTGGGAAGGCATAAACCAGTTTAAAGTCCAAGGAGTCTACTGTGAAGGCAAAAGGATCCCTGGACTTGGCAACAAATGTATTCAGAGCTGGAAAGTAAGTTCTGCCCAGGAGAGTATCTTTTTTAGGACAGATTGACTTCTGATGCCCTATTGAAGGTTTTAAATAGGCCACTGCTGTGGCATTGTCCAAATGTACCCTGACCTTGCTGTCTGATCTGCAGCTTGTCCATTATCCTGAACCTGATTGTTATCTGCTACCTGATTGACCTTGGTCTGTTTGACCTTTCTGCCTTCTCCTCTCCTGAGCCGGCTTGCCTTGACCTTGATGATATCTTGCCCGCCTGATATCTGTTGCTGAATCCAGCTTGCCATTTGACCATTCTCTGCCTGCTGTTTTTGCTTATCTGCCTATCTGTGTACGACCCGGCTTGTTTCACTCTGCTTCAGTCTGCCTCTGCATCCAGCTCCTGGGGTCGCTGACCTGCATCTGCCTCTTCAGTCTCCTGCTGCCTACAACCAGCGCATCCAGACTCTACATCCAGCATCCAGTCTGCTGCTGCATTACAGAGACACTCCTACCTCGCTGCACTTTCAAGACCACTGTCACCACTCCAGTGGGCTCAGAGCCAGAGCTGTATGAGAGGTCTCCTTCTACAAAAGACAGGCTCTACTACCAGGTACGTGACTCCGCGTTACAGTATCAGACAGCCATGTCTGAGCCTGCAGGAGGAACCACATCCATGGGTGAGATCTGCCAGTATCTCTCTGTTCTGACACATACTGTCCGGTCCTTGCAGGATGGCTATACCAGATTGGAGGCGCAGGTCCAGACCGCTACACCATCAACCAGCATGGCATCCACCTCTGCATCCCATGCCGCATCTGTACAGGCCAGCTCCAGGCCCTCCGTGGTCATGCTTCCTCCAGAACCCAGAGTCCCTACTCCTGAGAGATTCTGCGGGTACCGGAGCAAGTTCCGAGCCTTTCGCAATGCCTGCCAGCTGCTCTTTGCCATTCAACCTGGAGGTTACCAAAGTAGGATTTGTTATTTCCCTACTCCAAGGAGGACCACAGACTTGGGCCCACAGACTGCTGGAGGAAAACAGCATACAAGTACAGACTTTCTTTGATGCCATGGCCCAATTATACGATGATCCGCAGCGTACCACCACCGCAGTAGCTGCTCTACATGCACTCCACCAAGGCGGCAGAGCGGCTGAGGACTATGTTACAGACTTCAGACACTGGAGCGCAAACACCCAATGGAACAATGCAGCTCTGTGACACCAATTCCGCATGGGTCTTTCTGAAGGACTGAAAGACAAGCTTGCTAGGGTAGGAATACCCAATACTCTGTAAGGACTGATCACCCTAGCTATACAGATCTATCGACGACTACACGAGCGTCGATTCGAAAGATCTGCCGAGCCTAACCGGCTTACCTGGATGTTGCCCAGCCCTGCCTGTTTCCAGCAACTCTGACGCACCTAAACCTATGCAATTAGGACTGATGCGACCGGCACTGACACCTGAAGAGCGACTCCGTCGGTGACAGAGTAACCTGTGCATGTACTGTAGAGAAACGGGCCACTACGTCTGTAACTGTCCTGCTAAGACCCGTAAGTTGTCATCTCCTGCTCCTACCAGTCTATCTACCTTGTCTGCAAATACCACTCATCTTGCTTTACCCCTCTTGTTTCAGTTGCCGGGAAGAACAATTCTGGTCAACGCTATTATTGACTCTGGAGCATGCAACTACTTTATTGACTTACAATTTGCCCATCAACACAACATTCCTCTGCGACCAAAGACGCGTGACCTCTCTGTATATCTAGCAGATGGATCCCATATCAAATCTGGACTGGTTACCCAAGTCCATGAGGAACTGTTGAGCCTTGATGCTATCACTTCCCCACTTTTTCCAATTATTTTGGGCCTTCCATGGCTCCAAGCCCATGACCCACAAATCAATTGGACATCCAGAGAAGTCAAGTTCCCTTCCTCATACTGTCAAAGACATTGCATCTCCAGTCTCCCTGATATCCTTTCAGCACTACTATGCCTGAACCTGGACTTGGAAACTCAGCAGTCAGTACCTAAACCTTATCATCAGTTCCTGGATGTGTTCAGCAAACAAGGGGCGGACATGCTTCCTCCCCATCGCCCATACGATTGCCCCATTGACATTCTTCCAGGGGCAGAGATCCCATTTGGGGCGCATCTTTCCACTGTCTGAACGGGAACAGGAAGCACTAAAGGACTACATTGATGAAAATCTAGAGAAAGGTTTCATCCGTCCTTCCAAGTCCCCCGCCGGAGCAGGAATATTCTTCGTAAACAAGAAAAATCAATCTCTCCGGCTGTGTGGACTATCGAGAATTAAATAAAGTCACAGTTAAGAACCGTTTACCTCTGCCCCTGATGACCTAGCTGTTCCAGAGACTGAGATCTGCTCAAATTTTCACCAAGCTGGATTTGAGGGGGGCCTACAACCTGATGCGTATCAGAGAAGGGGATGAGTGGAAAACAGCGTTTCACACCAGGTTTGGGCATTTTGAGTACCTGGTGATGCCCTTTGGGCTCTGTAATGCCCCTGCCACATTTCAGCACTTCATCAATGATGTGTTCAGAGACTTTTTGGATATCTTTGTGATCGTCTATCTGGATGATATACTGATTTTCTCTGGATCCCTTGACCAACATCGAGTACACATCAACCATGTGGCTAGGGAGACTCCGCCAATACAAGTTGTTTGCTAAACCAGAGAAATGTGAATTTGAGCAAGAGAGCATTCCGTTTCTGGGCTTGATTATCTCCCCAACAGGAATCAAGATGGACCCACAGAAAGTGTCTGCTGTGATTGATTGGCCAGTACCCACAGACAAAAAAGGGGTACAAAGCTTTGTGGGGTTTGCAAACTTTTATAGAAAATTCATCAAAGGGATTTCTACCATTATTTCCCCCATCACACAGCTGACCAAGCACAATTTCAGTTTCTGCTGGAACTCTGAAGCCCAAGAGACCTTCGTAACATTAAAGAGACTTTTTAACTCTGCCCCAATCCTGAGTCACCCTGACCCGTTACTGCCCTTTATCCCTGAAGTGGACGCTTCCGAGATAGCAGTGGGGGCAGTTATTTCCCAGCGCCAAGGAACCAAAGACATGATGCACCCTGTGGCATTTTTCTCACGGAAACTTTCTTCAGCAGAAAGAACTATGATGTCGGAGACTGGGAATTGTTGGCCATCAAAGCCGCCTTGGAGGAGTGGAGGTACCTATTGGAGGGTGCAGCCCATCTGATTTTGATATACACCGACCATAAGAATCTCGAATATTTAAGAGCAACCAAACGATTAAGACCTCAACAAGCTAGATGGGCCTTGTTCTTTTTACGTTTTGCCTTCCATATTACGTACCTCCCTGGATCAAAAAATACAAAGCCAGATGCTTTATCCCGGATGTATGATGACCCAAAGGATTCCTCTGCTCCTGACACTATCCTGCCGGCAGGTAATTTTCTTCTTCTACAAGCAGATCTTCTGTCACAGATTAAACAGGCCTCTATGAATATTTCCAGCCCCACGGGGGTAACTCTCACATGCCGAGATAACCTGCTGTGGAGGGGAGATCAAATTTTTGTTTAGGAGAACGTTCGGGTACAAGTTTTGAAAAATCTGCATGACCATCCATTGGCAGGCCACTTTGGCATTCATAAGACCACTGAACTAGTTCAACACACCTTCTGGTGGCCTAATATGGAGGACTTTTGCAAGAAATACATAAATTCCTGTTCTGTGTGTACCCAAAACAAGACGGCAAGAAACAGAGCCTGGGGGTTGCTCAAACCTTTACCCATTCCAGACAAACTGTGGCAGATGATTTCTATGGACTTTGTTGTTGAACTTCCACCTTCTGAAGGATGCACAGCAATATTTGTAGTTGTTGATCGTCTGTCAAAAATGTCCCTCTTTTTGCCCTTAAAATGCACCCCAACCACTGTGGAGACTGCCCAAGTTTTCATCAAAGAAATTGTGAGATTACACGAAGTACCTGCAAACATTGTGTCGGATCATGGGGTACAATTTACTTCATGTTTTTGGAAGGCCATATGTGAATTGCTACAAATCAAGTTGGCATTTTTTTCAGCCTATAACCCTCAAACCACCGGGCAGACAGAACGCACCAGACTCTCAAACAATATATCCGCTGTTTTACGTCCTTTTCCCAGGATGACTGGGTATCCTTGCTACCGCTTGCAGAATTTGCATACAACAATGCCAGTCATTCAGCCACAGGCCAATCTCCACTTCTTGCAAATTATAGTTTTCATCTGTCATTTTTGCCTGACCTTATTCCTGAATCCACGGTTCCAGCAATACAGAACACAGCGGACTTCCTAAGCCGGAACAATAAGATCCTCCAAGAAGCAGTTGCTAAGGCACAAGCAGATAACAAAAAAGCGTTTGATAAAAAAAGAAGGGGGGAACTGAATCTGCAGCCATGCGATTGGGTATGGCTTTCCACAGCGAATCTCCGGTTGGCTTGTCCCTCCAAGAAGCTGGCACCCAAATTCATTGGTCCATTCTCAGTAAAAAGAGCGATAAATAAGGTATCATATGAACTTTCCTTACCTGACTCTTTGAAAATTCACCCTATATTCCATGTTGCCTTGCTGAAACCTACTGTAACTGACCCCTTCTGTGATAGAGGATCGAGACCACCAGCGCCTGTTCTTATTGTTGGGAATGGGGAATACGAGGGAGAGACTATTCTTGATTGCAGGAGAAGACAAGGGCAAGTACAATTTTTGATTAAGTGGAAGGGTTATGGGCTGGAGGATAATTCCTGGGAGCCTGAGTGCAATATCCATGCAAGAAGGTTAGTCCAGGCCTTTTTCCGTGCCCACCCAGAAAAAAAGAGCACAGATGGGCATCCAGAGGCTGCCCCTTTGGAGGGGGCTATGTCAGGGATCCAGATTGGCCCCGCAATCGCGCAGGCATGTGCACATGCGCGCGTGGGTTCGCACAGGGATTCCCTTGATTGATCACCGGCGCGCACGTGTGCCTTGGCGCCCAGTGGCCTTTAAAGGACAGCAACTGCACCCTGGCATTGCTGTCTGATCTGCAGCTTGTCTGTTATCCAGAACTTGATTGTTACCTGCTACCTGATTGACCTTGGCCTGTTTGACCTTTCTGTCATTTCCTCTCCTGACCCGGGTTGCCTTTACCTCGCTGATATCTTGCCTGCCTGATATCTGTTGCCGAATCCAGCTTGCCATTTGACCATTCTCTGCCTGCCGTTTTTGCTTATCTGCCTATCTGTGTATGACCCGGCTTATTTCACTCTGCTTCAGTCTGCCTCTGCATCCAGCTCCTGGGGTCACTGACCCGCATCTGCCTCTTCAGTCTCCTGCTGCCTACAACCAGCGCATCCAGGCTCTACATCCAGCATCCAGTCTGCTGCTGCCCATTCCAGTGGGCTCAGAGCCAGAGCTGTATGAGAGGTCTCCTACAAAACACAGGCTCTACTACCAGGTACGTGACTCCACGTTACAGACTCAGTTTCAGAATGTCGATGGGAAGTTTGACTCCTCTGGGGAACTGGTCCCCTGGACAGTAGGTGAGTAGTAAACTCTGGCCCAGCTTGTAAGACTGGCATGCCCTGTCACCACTTTCCAGGGAATGTGAAAGAATGACTCCCAATTCCAGGGCAGGATTGGAGATCCACTATGTCAGGGAAAGCTTTGTCTGGCTTGACAGAAGCATTGGGTGATCCAAGGATTGCATCTGCCTGTTTCATGTTGTGAGTAGGTTGAATTGAAGTGGTCTGGAGTGAAACTGAGCAAAGTAACTGCCTCAACAGGGGCTACTATCAAGCCAGAACCCTCATGCAGAAGCATACTTAAGGGTGCCATTTTGCCCAGATGGAGGGACCTTTAGGGAAGCAATTTTCTCCTGAGGAAGAAAACTCTTGTTAGGGCTGGGTCCAGGATTGGACCCTGATACCACAGATGGTGTGGGGGCATGGAGTGGAGACTTTGAAGAGTTGATTATTCAGCTAAATGCTTGAAGGAACATAATCATTCTCTGGACACTGGTATACAAGGTTGTGGCTGAGGAGTCCTTTAACAAGAGGTTGTTTAAGTAACCTGCGACATGAATTTCCTGTATCTGCAGAGGAGCCAGAAGTGGGGCAAAAACTTTTGTGAACACTAGGGACGTAGAAGAGACCCAAAATGGTAGTGCTACGGACTGGAAGTGTTGGTTTCCCACAGAAAAGCCCAGAAAGCATTGATGTGAGGGAAAGATGGGGATGTGTAATTAGGCATCTTGCATGTCTATGGATGCCAAAGAGACACACTAGTAGATTTTAGTAGTCACTGGTCATACACTAGTAGATTTTTGTATGAATAGATTTGATTGTCGTTTGACAGTACTTTAAATTTTTTTTTTGCTTTTAGCATTCATTTTTTGAAAGAATGTAATTTCCTGAAAAAAAAAAACCCAACACATTCAATATTAAAAATGAGTTTATCCAAAAAATTTTCTATCCTGCTCCTTTGAATCTGCTTGTCACTGCAGCCGAAAACAAACATCAATTTAAACCTAATAATTCAAAAATCAAATGAACGGTTCTGAAACTAAAGGGAACTAATTTTTTTCTAGTATATGGCTAGCTTTAGGCTTTTTTCTTATGGGGTAGGAGTTCCCAGGCACTTCCTTAATGAATTTATCAAGGGATTCCTCAAAATCCCCCAGCTGCTTTCCCTCTTGCCTGTACACAGGAGTTAACACAGGATCGTTCAGATGGGACTATGCAGTGTTTGCTTAGCTACACACCATTCTCCTCCATTGACTAATTTTGTTCCGGCAGCAGTAATTGTGGGTGGGGGTGGTAATCAAACCCAGTATAGTCTGATCTGAGTGATCCTGTGTTAACTCCTGTGTACCGAAGGAAGGGAAAGAGCACAGCCAGTACCTCCTCTGGAGCACAGCCAGTACCTCCTCTGCTGCTATCTATACTCAGGTTGGCAACCCACAGAAGTTATCACAGAACCGCTTAGATCAGAGTGTACAGGCAGTTTTTGTCCTTTTGTCGTGGCACCCCTGAAAACTCTTTGCAGCGCCCCAGTTGAGAAACGCTTGTATGGTTTAGAGGTTTTCTTGCTATGTTGGCCACATCCCTATATTGCAATCTTTACCAATAATTATAACTTCTCCATGGGGTGGGACTTTAAAGGCTCAAGAAGTTATTTGTTTTCCTTATAAAAATATATAAATTTTAATAAAGATACAGTAAAATTGGCTACACAGAACAATATTTAAAATTCCATATAGTAAAGAAAACACAGGATATAGATAGATAGATAGATAGATAGATAGATAGATAGATAGATAGATAGATAGATAGATAGATAGATAGACTATAATCTTTATGCAGAGGTTGCATATTCAGTCCAACACATTTTAAAGTCAACGGGCTTCTTCTTCAGGGACAACTTTGCGAATATTATGGTGTGATAATGTATTCTTAAACAAGTGGAAATTAAAAGTGATCATTTTGAGCTTTTGTAGGTAGGTGTTAAACACTTATGCATGCAAGGTGAAACATAACGTACATCGATCACCTTGCCTTTCGTAATGCCACATATCCCCCCCTCTGCTTAAACCCCTGCAGCTGAGCAACTGTCCCAACCAGACAATGGATACAGGAAAGGGCATCTGCATTATTTTGGAGTTTGCCAGCTCTATGTTCCACTGTGAACATAAATGCTTGAATAGCAAGGAACCATCTTGTCACACAAATGTTTTTCTCCTTGTTATCACACATCCATTTAAGAGGGGCATGATCAGTGACTAGTTTGAATGGTCTCCCCAAAAGATAATATTTCAGGGCATATAAGGCCCATTTGATAGCTAAACATTCCTTCTCAACTATGGCATAGTTTCTCTCATGTCTGTTGAGGTTTCTGCTAAGGTAAACCACTGGGTGCTCCTCCCCATCTCTGACTTGGGACAGTACAGCACCCAGTCCCACATCAGAGGCGTCTGTCTGCACCACAAACTCCTTGGTGAAATCTGGGGTCACGAGCATAGGTTGTGCACAAAGGGCTTGCTTCAACATTTTAAATGCCTTCTCTGCCTCAGGATTACACTTAATCATGACCGACCCTCTACCATTCGTCAGATCTGTCAGTGGGGCTGCAATGGTTGCAAATTGGGTATAAAACGCCTGTAGTACCCGATGATCCCAAGAAATGCACGAACCTGCTTTTTATTTATAGGTTGGGGCCACTTTTGAACTGCCTCAATCTTATTGATCTGAGGCTTGATCAGTACCCGACCAATATTGTAGCCAAGGTATTTGGCCTCCTCCAAGCCTATGGTACACTTTCTGGGGTTGGCAGTGAGTCCTGCTTTCCTAAGGGAATCTACTACTGCTTGCACCCGGTGCAAATGAGATTCTCAATCTGGGCTGTGGATGACTACATCTTCCAAATAGGCGGCTGTGTATTGGCGATGTGGTCTTATCCATCATTCTCTGGAATGAGGCAGGAGCACCATGCAAGCCAAAAGGCATCCGCTTATACTGGAAGGACCCCTTGGGAGTAGAAAACGCAGTTTTCTCTTTTGCCGACTCTGTTAGGGGTATCTGCCAATAACAGCGGCTAGTAGCAGAGCGAGGATGGAGGAGGGAGCCAGGCTGCTGACGTCAGCAGCCGCCGGCCCGAGCTACTGGATGTGTAGAAAAGGTGTCCTCTTCCCCCCTCCTCCCCGACAGGTGCCAAATGTGACACCTGACCTGAGGGGGGGGGGGGGAATCCAATCAGCGGGAGTTCCACCCACTTTTGGGTAGAATCCGCTTTAATGTGTGGCTAGGCTAAGGGTGAACATCTATTTTTTTTTGTACCTAATCTTTTATTTTATTTCCGCTCTGTGCTATGGATTTTTTTATTTCTGAGACCAAACATTTTAACATAATTTACAGAGTTTCCAGCATGTAAAAAAGTATACATATGTTCTTTCAAATAAGGAATCTCTAGCAGAAATCAGGGAGTGGATATAAATGATCAGATTAGGTAAGCATGCATGTCTTTGAGAAAATAAAGTGCAACATATCACTGAAGATTAATGTTCTGCATTCACACTTGGACTTCTTTCTCGAAAATCTAGGTGCACTCAGTAGCGAACATAAAGAACACCAGGACATTGCCACAATGGAAAAATAGCATCAGGGCAAATTGAATCAATTAATGCTGGCTGACTATTGTTGGATAATGCAGCAAGATTCACTGGACACTCAGTATAAACACAGCAGCAAAACCTTTTAGCCCCATTGAACTCGCAGCGTGTAGGAAACATTCTGACATTAAATACAATATAGTAATCCAAAGTAAAAGTGTTTATTGCCCCAACATTTCAGATTCCTGATATGTGCCTGCTGTTCTGTGTACTTGTATGAAAAAGTATCTTGTTCTGTTTGTATTGCTTCCTTTGTGTGAAATCCCTGGTGTACCTGCCAATCCCGCTGCTTCCCTATTAATAACTGACCACACTAAGCAGGAGAGCACAGCATGGCCAGTTCAGTGTGCTCTACTCCAATGATCAGACTTGCCACAGAATTTCACTGGGAAGATCAGTGTACTGTTGCTCCGCCCCCAACCAGATCGTATGAAGCTGAGAACAGAGGCAATGTGATCACTTATATATCTATTTTCAGTTTTAAACTGAATGGGGTATTTTACTATGTGATCATATACAATCACTTTAATTTCATAATTAAAGATTAATATGTGATACAGTCATTCTGAAATCATATTTGTGGTCAGTTTGAATTAATCCTAATCACCAACAGCTTTTCAGGAAGCAAAACTTTGAAAAAAAAGTGTTGTCCAGTGATATAGCTATGCCATTCATAGATTGATTGGACCATATAAATATCTTTCACCTGTGTAGTCATCAATGTTGTACTCCTCTGATGGCTCCTCAATAGGACTGGATCGTACTCTCTCCACCTTAGGAACATCATTTCTAGGTGAGTATGGCTGAATGGATGTGCCATACAAAACAAGTGACCATTCTTTCAATTTTCCTAAAGGCAAAAGTGTAAACGTGAATTGAAGAAAATCACAGAAAATATATTTTTACAGTGGTCAATAAGAAACAGTATATCAGTCAATCGATGATATCATACATTGCTATAAGTTTCCATGAAAATATATTTAGAAATGTATGGGGAACAAAATAACTTTTCACAATGGCATCCAAATCAAGTTCTGACCATATACAGCATCAATTTACATGCATGCCAAGGGTCACATCTTTTGGTGTGATAGTCAAGTGCCTACCCTATTGCTTGCATACTATCACACTAAACTGCTGAGATCATACTCTCTCATTGATACCTTTAAATCTGGAGTACCACATTCCTATTACAATTTAATACTCTCTGCTTCTATGCATTCTAATGGGTTATGAGAGATCACCACCCCTGTTTAACCAATCCGTTTTAGCCAGCTCTCCAGACTGTGCAGTTAGCAGGTAACATAGTGGAGTCTGTCTTTGTTGTGTCTCCAAGTCCAATGAGGCTATTTAATTGACATCATCCCCACCAGTCTTGCGGGGATGCCAGTCCCTGTTTAACCCAATAAACACAGAGGGCTGGGAGAGCTGAGGCTATCAGCATACTGTAGTTTACCTTACATCTTTAAAAAGAGCCATTAGAAGTAAATCCACAATTCTCCTGCCTATAGTTGACAGGTTCTATGTGTAGGACATTTTAGACACAATCATAATTTGAAGGAAAATTAGGCAATTAAAGTACCTGCACATCAGCATGGGCTTTCAACTAACTTTGGAGGAAGCATTTTAATTAAAATGTAAATTAAACCACCAAAGTGAATGATTTAAAAAAAATTTAAATGGCAATGAAAAAACAAAAACAACTCAAAATTGGCAAAGGAGAGCTGAAAGTGCTGGATTAACAATAATTATGGTAATATAGTCTATAAAATAAGAGTGAACATTTCAATTCAACAAGTATGGAAACAGGAACAGCAGAGGTGTCTTTGTGATTGGCAGCTTAGCTTTACCTTCTTTATGCTGTGTCACTGCATCAAAATGTCACTATATCAGTGAAATGGTTGTTATCCATGAGATAGAAACCAAAAAACATACATTCATTTCTATTTAGAACCCAGGAGCTGAAGCCTGACTTTACAACTCTGTGGTCACTTGTTTTCTTAAGTCTGCTAATTAAGTGGAGTTGTTAAGTGTTCACAGGTGTATATAACTTTCTCCACAGCTCACATTTGATGCTGGCTTACATGTGAAATTATTGAACATAGTGGAATTTTCGACAAAATGGAGAGGAGTTAAAACAGGAGTCTTCTAAGTTGTAAGTTACATCTTACATTTCCTGTAAGTAATAATATTGTAACTGGGATAAGGATTGCTAGCAAGGTTAAAGGTCACATGTATACAATAATTAAGCAACAGCTCCAGGATGAATACCACTGTGGCAGATGTGAGCAGGTTGCCTTCCTGGAAAGCTCACATCAGAGATCATGAGGAGCAAATTGCAACACTAAGTAGAACAGACAAGCATGAAAGGAGGGTTCTGATCATTCTGCTCAGGTGGTTAACGGGGTTGAGGAGGGTGGAGGGGTAAGTCAGGATATTCAGATAGGAAGATTGGTTAATGTAGTTAGAGGGAGTGGTAGGGGCTCGCAGAAAAGGAAGGTCAATCCTGTGTTTGAGCAGCAAAACAAATTTACCAAGTTGGGTGAAGATGTGGAAGTGGCAAACTCAGAGATGGCAGCCCTGGATGTCACTGTTACCCCTAACATCCAGAGAGAGCAGCCCATCTAGTAAGGGCCGCAAGGGTACTGCAGGCAGGCCTAGACAGCTGGCGGTAATAGAAGATTCTATAATCAGAAAGACTAATAGAATAATTTGTCACCAGGATCACCAAATCAATCGAATGGTTTGCTGTCTCCCTGATGCCAGGGTTTGGCATATGGTGGACCGAGTTGATAAATTACTGGGAGGGGCTAGGTGTGACCCAGATGTCTTGGTTCATTGGAACCAATGACAGAATACATGAAAGATGGAGGATCCTTAAGAATCAATTTAAAGAACTGGGCTACAAGTTGTAGGGAAAGCCATCCAGGACTATATTCTCTGGAATATTGCAAGTGCAACATAGGAAAGACTGGATGATTAAAGAACTGAATGCATGGCTATAGACATGGTATAAAGAATTTGGGTTTTTAAAGCACTCAGCTGACTTTTCATTGGGGTGCCACCTACTGTATGTGCTAAAGATGTTTTGCACTTAAATGTAAGGGGGTCTGCTGTGCTTAGGAAATGGTTTATAGGGAGGCTGTAAATAAGCAAAATTGGAGAGTTGGAAGATTTGGTGCATGAAATAAACTATGATTTAATTGGTATTGCTGAATCTAATTGGTTTTATTTTTAGCCTTTTCAGTGCACATCCATCACTATTATCCCTTTCATCCTTGGCTCAGACCCATCAAATCTCTGCAAAAGCCACCCCCTCTGAGCCCAAACACACCTCCCACCCTCTTACCCTCCGCCTGCTCCTTTCTGGTGCCATTTATGTTTCACAAACCATTTATTGAATATTTAGAGGGTTTTTTTCCCAGATTGATGTATAGGAAAACATAAGTAAGACAAAGAAAGTGACAGGGTGCACCCAGATGTGGTCAGTGAAGAAAAATACCAGAGCATGACAATGCAAAGTGTTATACATCAACTGTGATTTACAGATCATATAATAGCGAAAGTTTCTTAACCATTGCAGAAAGGTGAAGGCATTAGTGATTTCAGGGAGGTGTGCTCTATGTTACCGTTCTTGTGCACCTTTATTGAGGTGGTGGACGGAGGAAGTGTTAAACCTTCTGGAAAGTTAGCACACAGGGAAAGGGGAAAGCAGGAAGAGACAGTGAGTGATGAAGAGGAAGTCAGGGAAGAAGGTAGAAAGACGGCTGAGCCCTGCTTGTCTGGGATGGACATAGGTGGGGGGAGGGAGGAGGAGCAAGGAGGGGGGTTTAGGGGTGGTCCCACATGGGCCAGCGATCAAAATGCTAAAGGACTGTAGCAGGTGGCATCAAATTGAAAGAAAAGTTCAGCATATGTTCAGGTAGGCATTATAGGATAGCCAGGGGTCCCAGACCTTTATAATCTTAGTGTGAGAGTCCTCAGGTATGGAAGTAAGCTTCTTGCAGACCATGGTCCCCAGTAGCCTTTGTTGTTGGCTCCATTTTTGTCTTTTAAGCATGGCTGTTCAGCTCACATGATTGCTGCAAAATTAACTGCCAACAAGGCTTGTGCTTGTAATCACACTGAAGTAAGGTTGCTTTTCAATTCCCCACCAAACCTTATCAATACAAACTTTACCCAACACATACCCTGCTTTCATTCTCTCCTTCCTTCTGCTGACTTTGGAGCACTTGTCGCATCAGAAGTCAGACCCCGACACGAGTCGCTCTGAAAAAGGTTCCTGCACTACGGGGACCGACTTTGAAGGCGCGGGCAGTGCGAACCTGGGCTAAAGGTCCAGTTCATTTCTAGTCCATTCACATTGTGTTCACTTAAGGTAATTTACAGTTTTAACCCTTTCATGTCCATCTTTGCAGTGTATATTACTCACATTGGGTGCTATATTTGTGCGAGACTGCTGTTTGAAGTTCTATTTAATAAGAAAAATACCCCCAGATATACTGAACAGTCTGTAGTTATATGATTCTTTGACCACCTTCTAGGCTGGATCTACCACTAATGGATGGTGTTTTTGCGTTATCCTCATAATACAGGATATTGGTAAGGCTGGGGGAGATTGTTGTGGGATTGTAAAATTGGATTGCATAGTGTATGGCTTGAGATATACACATATTAATTTTATGATATATTTTACTCATATATTTATTCATATTAGGTCCATATTTGAATTAGATGTATTATTATTATTGTTGTTGTTGCTATTAATCACTTAAGCCCGGAGCGCTTTTTTACACTTGTTTACAAGTTAAAATCAATATTTTTTGCTAGAAAATGACTTAGAACCCCCAAACATTATTTATATATATATATATATATATATATATTTTTTTTTTTAGCAAAGACTCTAGAGAATAAAATGGCGGTCATTGCAATATTTTATGTCACATGGTATTTGGTATTTGCGCAGCAGTCTTTCAAACTCAATTTTTTTGGAAAAAATACACTTTTTTGAATTAAAAAATAAGAAAACAGTAAAGTTAGCCCAATTTTTTTTTTGTATATTGTGAAAGAGAATGTTGCGCTGAGTAAATAGATACCAAACATGTTACGGTTGAAAATTGCGCAAGTAAAAAATACTGTTCTTTTTTCAAAATCGTCGCTCTTTTTTTGTTTATAGCGCAAAAAATAAAAACCACAGAGGTGATCAAATACCACCAAAAGAAAGCTCTATTTTGTGGGGGAAAAAATGATAAAAGTGTTGTTTGGGTACAACGTCGCACGACCGTGCAATTGTCATTCAAAATGCGACAGAGCTGAAGGCCAAAAATTGGTCTGGGCAGGAGGGGGGTTTAAGTGCCCAGTAAGCAAGTGGTTAAGATAACCCTACAGGTCCAGAGCTATTTTTTTCACTTTTCTTAAACTTCTTAATAAAGGTCTCCTAAAAAGGGGATTTACCTGCAAAATGTATGTGTGGTGTAAACAGTTTTTCAGGAGTTTACCAGTCAATAATCAGAACTTCTAGAAATGCATGCCCATGGGAAAAGTTTTAGTCGGTTTTAGGGCCTCTCAGGGAACCTGAAGTAGTAAGAGCTAAAGGCTGCACCTCCATCTTTACGTTGGCAAGTAAGATTCAAAATGGTCTTTCCAAGCCTAGGGGTTAGGACGGCTACCTGTAACTCCCCAAGGACTACTTGATACTGCAAGAATTTTTGAGACTCTTCATCAGATAGAGACACTACAACAGAAGGCAAAGGCTGCTAAGGCTGCAGGCAGATCAGATAATGATTTTGCTGGGGAAGGCATGGCGATTTGCTTATGTCCTCTGCAGTGGGGTCAGCAATTATCATAGCAATTTGGCTCACAAAATCCTGCATTCCTCCTGGGCTAAACTCACAGGGGAAGCCACACCTGATAAAGCCCAAAAAGACCCTAAAGAATGTAATGACAAAAGCATTTGAAAAGGAACACTGTAAGTCACCCTAGAACTGCTAGTGGATCGAGAGGTGGAAAGCCCCGATTCAAGTTGCACAACAAGAGGAACATGTTAGCTTAGTATACCAGGTAAAAACTTTGGACAGCCACAAACCAGCTGCAGAAAGCAGGAGATTCAAATGGGGAGAGATGACCAAGTTGCAGTAGGCAGCAGCAAGGACTGACTGAGGTGGAACCATGTGTCTTTTAAAATAGGAAGAAGATGCTACCACATGCTGAAAGCAGAAACAGAGCTTTAAGTGCTTTTGGTGCAGCACTTAATTCATCAGCGTTTTAACCTTCAAGACCAACGGAGAAGAGGGGATGATAATGGCACCCAATGCTTCTAATAAACATAGTAGCTTATGATGTTCAACCCACATGCACTACTCATAAATGAGTTTTCAGAGACTGGGTCATGCCAGAGGCTGCAGCATGACTCTGGACTTGGAAAGTGCTCTGTGGCTTTCCAGTACACAAAGATCTAGAAAACACCACAAGCAGAACCCAGTACCCAAAGGTCATATTGGAGGAAGGCTCCACAATCCTTTAGTCTAACAGGGTCCTGGTACGGCATCCAAGGTTGCGCCGATCTGGATACTTGCATAAGAGGTTAGCTCAAACATGGTGTAGATGCAGTCTTGAACGAAGAAAAAACGAATCTTGTACAAAAAGAAAACTGCCTAGTAAAACAGTAAAACATTTCTCAGTACAGAGAAGACATCCATACTCGTAGGACACTAGCAAAAAATGAGACATGCCTAAAACTTGAGAGGTTATGCCAGGCTGGTCACTGTTTGTTTTCCAGTGTCCAAATTCTTCTGTAGACAGCAGTATAACTCAAATGTCTCTTTGAGTTTTGTGCTCCTGTGTCTCTCAATGTGTGAAAAATAAATAATTGCTTCATAATGTGCATGTACATTTAAAACTTTCTATTTTTAAGCCTAAAATATGTTTCTTTCCAGCTGAGAATGATTTATTCAAGTGTGACAAGATCAAATGACAAGAGGCACGGACAGCCAAATACCACAGTTTATTAAGAAAATACTAACTTTCATATCACCATTTTCACAAGGTAAAGGTTATCCAAACTGTACGTGTACAAACGTAAAACTGTTTCCATTAGAGGCATAGATATTTCTGAAGATATTTTATTTTTCAGATATTATCTACCCTAGCTAAATTTAGGTTTGTAGATACAATAATAAGGTATATGAGAACATTTCATATTTATTGCTGTATATTCCAGAAGTTTAAAGGTTATTATAATACTGTTCACGTTCAGAATTTATATCAGTAATATTGGTGAACCTTATGTTGCCAAACTGTGCAGCTGTATATTTTAAAATTACGTTAGGATGATTCAGTTTGAATTAAGTTTGGCTACCACAATTAATAAATACTTATAAAAAAATATGCAGCAACAATATCATCAGTCACCTGACATACTGGACAGAACACTTCTCTGAAAATGTATGCCTTATGTAAAAGTATTTGATGGTAAACTTTGTTAGTTAAAAATCTAGCTTTAAGAGCCTATACACACTAGGAACTGCATGTGAATCACACAGGATTGTGCTGCATGTTCCTGTGCAGTGCAATTTCATTTGAATGGGCATGCACTACTTTTGGAAACGCACTGCAACCTGATTGCATGGTACATTTGTACGATGCAATCTAGTGCAGGCAAACACACTGCGTTAGCAGCCTCGTTAACCTTGCACTGACATCCGTTGCAGATTGTAAGGGCAGTGCGTTTTAAATGCGGGTTTCCCAAACTGCATTCTAGTGTGAATGGGCCCTAACAGTAGCTCCAAACACGTAAAGAAAACTTATACTCATAGAAATATCTAGGCTGACATTACTGAACCCAATCTGCTAATGCTAGTTGCCTGGTTGTCTTCAATACCTTTTGATTCACTGACCTGGAAAAAATCTGAAGTTGATGAATTCAGAACCTCTAATCTACACCAAAGTCATCATATAATTATAACAGGAAGCCAAGTAGAATTTTCAATGGAGAAGCCAGAGATGGCCACATATACATTTCTATTAGTACAGGTAACTGAACAACAGTTTACAGCATGGTACATTAAAAGCATTTCTGTCATAACTTCATTAAGGCTGCTATGGATCCTTAATACACATCAAAAAATAAACACCACTCTTTGTCATTGCATGGCAATGTAATACAGATAAATGCACCACAGTGTGTTAAGGATATGTTTACCTTCTGATGCTTGGACACGCATCAAGGTTACATTAAAAACAAATGGATGTACTCCTAAAACACCTACAAGTCATGTGAGTAATGTGTGCCAACATATGTGCGCCTTCTGATGCTTGGACACGCGATAAGGTCACATTAGAAATGAATGGACGCACACCTAAAACACATGCACAAACGCATGTAAGTAATGTGCACCAACATATGTCCAGGTAACACATATATGAGGGGTGAGCCTAAAGGAAATCTGTCATGAAAGAACCATGTAGCCTGCAAGGGTAAGCCTCTCCTTTTGAAATTTTTGGCTGCTTTGCTGTCATAATAATCTACTTACTTCAACACTTTGATATGTAATACATATTCATAGAAATTTTCTTTCATCTTTCCTTAATTACAGGAATTAGAGCAGCACAGCACATAAGAGCAGGAGGAGATCAGTAATGGCAGCTCCTATATTGCTCTCATGATCCTACTCTGAGATCTTCCTACCAAAATGTCTGACTTCTGTTTCTGTTCATCTGGGAGTTTTGGGTGCTTCAACACACCTTTGAATGTTCTTGGTCGTCTTGCTGCACTACCCAAAATATAAAAGAAATTAGAATCCAACTTGAAGAGTGGGAACCCCTAATATTGGCCAAATGAGGAACTCAAATGTATAGGTTCCACAAACAATATCCCTGGGAAATTCAAGAAACTGTTAGGTAGCTTAATGCTTAGGCATGCACCAAAAATGAAAACGCATATTTCAAGTGCTCTAACCCTTATTACTCCTCGGAATCTTAAAAAACATCCTGAAGATAATTTTGATATCTATCCCAACAGAAATGTTTTGCTTTCCCTAAAATTACTGTTTTTTTTCACATACCTGGTTATGTCAAATTCCCCTACTTGTGTCTATCCCTTCTCTCTTTAGACTTTAGAGTTGGGTTCTCATTCCTAGTGCTTTATTTAGTTACATGTGTTATAATCTCACTGTTATAGCTTTTTTACAATACTAAGTTGTAGAATGCTGTGGTATTGTAGTATTTTGCAACCTTTTGGGATTTAATTTTCTTGGGTGTTATTGCTAGACAGTATTAGTAAAACTAAATTATTACATTTTAGTTTGCAAGTAAGGTCTGCTTTAAACATGACCACAGTGTTAATAATGTATATGAGCAAGAAAAATGTACCTGGCGTCTTGAAGTTCCTCAACTGTGAAGGGGTATCATAAATCTCCAGAATCCAGTCTCCTGAGGCCTTCTCTCCCCAGCAGTGTGTGGTCATAAATTCCCAGTTCTTAAATCCTTCCATGGAATGGTCAAATAATCTAGAATGATCACAATAAATACTTGTCAAATTAGAAAAATTAGCTAAACAAACTTTGAATTAGCAATGTTTAGCCAGATATCTAATATTATAGTGAGATCCTTACAACTTTGTATAGTATAAAATCAATCTTTTTTAACAGAATTGTATATAGTAGATTGGTATAGGACAGAACACAAAATGAACGCTGCAGAAAAATCAAAGAAAGAAAGATTAATTCAATTTGAATATTTAAAACAATAGGTATATGCCAAGTTCATTATGTATTACAGATTATTTGTATATAAACAGAATATGGATATCCATGTCGCCCTTCAACAAAAAAATATCTAGCAGTCCCTATATCTTTCTAGTGGGTAAAGACAATTTAATATAGTGTTTGTAATTAAAACACCCATGCAAATATTAATAAGGGACGTTGCAAGATTTGATGATTTTCATACTTAAAGTATACCTAAATCCAAAACTATTTTTTCTATCTGTATCCCATTTGGATCCCTCTTGCTTCATGTACTGTAGACAAAACAGAAGTGAGAGAAAATCTTTCCAAAGTGAGGGAAATCCCCTCTTAGACAATTATCACCAGAGCAAGTGTCAATATCGGAGGATGAATCCTCTATTCCTGCTCAAGTAACAGAGCAATGGTTCACCAGGACATAAAGAGAACGTGAATCTCCCTTCATGGGGACAAAAGCAGTAATAAAAATCTAAAATAAAAAAAAATAAAAAAAATCTAAAATAGTACCCACTTTGTGGCTAAGTGACTTGGATCTAGTACATGTTTGTATGTGTCTTCAATGTCAAGTACAATAACAGACAAATTAGTCATTAGGACCCTCTTTTCAACCAAACTTTTTAAACAAAAACTACCAGAACTTTCATCTTGTGTGGAAATGTTAAAGCAAACCTGGGTAATTCCTGCACAGGCAACACGATTTCACTAACTTGTGGGAATTTAAATTATACCAGGGACAGACCTAAATTGAGACTAAGAAGCTGTAATGTGACATCCCGTATTGCATTATGCTAAATTCACATGCAGGGAAGCTTCATATCAATTCTCATTTTAATATATAATATAGCAATATCCAATTCATTTACATCTCATTGTTGTGCATGATATACAGTCAACAGACAGGCATGAATCACTATTTACTGAAATCATTCAGAGGGACTGTATTTGAATACAACTAGATCAAACCACACATCTGAGACTGCATGCTTACCAAAGAGTTCCCTACACATGCAACTCATCCTCAAAGAATATAGCACAGTCATTAACCACTTCAATACCAAGCACTTAGAACACTTCCCTACCAGACCAATTTTCAGCTTTCAGCGCTGTTGAATTTTGAATGACAATTGCGCGGTCTTGCGACTCTGTACCAAAACTAAATTTTATCATTTTTTCCCCACAAATATATCTTTCTTTTGGTGTTATTTGATCACCTCTGGGGTTTTTATTTTTTGCGCTACAAATAAAAAAAGACAAAATTTTGAAAATGAAATTTTTTTTTTTTTGGATAAAGTAATCCTGTATAATAATAATAATAATAATAATAAGGTGTAGAAGAATTATAATTCCATCTGGGGCTCTGTTACAGAGATTGACCCTCTTGACAATGGTCATGAAATAAGAAGTGAGGGCAAATCTCCAACAGGGACACAAACAAGAAATAAAATCTGTGTTTGTTGCCATCGGAGAGCTTCCCTCACTTCCTGCTTAGCAAAATGTTGTTAATAGGAGAGGAGGTGAGGATAAGTCACTCCAAAGCTGGGTACACATGATCTGAATATTGGCCGGTTCATCGGGAACCTGCCAACATTCGGACAGTGTATACAGTTGCCTATCCGACAGAAGCTGGTCTCACAACCAGCTTCTGTAGAACGGTCTTGCTGAAAAACCAGCATTTGACCAGCAGCTGATCAGCGCTGGCAGTCACTGGCTGCGAGTGCTGATAAATGTGTTCTGGCGGGAAGCAGGCCCCCTGTCAGAACACAATAGTACAGCAGGGGAGATTGCAGCACTAACCTCGCTTGTGTTAGTACCGCGACTTCTCAGTTTTTTTTCCGTTCAACTTTACATGTGTACCTAGTCTAATGGAGCCCCAGACAGCAGTAAAAATGGGTTGTAGCCCTTCCTCCCACTATCCGAAAATAAGAAAAAAGTATTGGCTGGACATATGCTTAAAAGTTTGGTTCTGGTCAGTTTTTCAGCAGCTTAGAGCATCTGTGTTTACTTTAGAAAGCTGGACGATTGCCAGGTCACTGCTGGGAAATGGAATAGGGGGCTAAAGCTGCTCAGAAACAGACTAGTACCAAATGTAGTGCCTCTTTGTGTACTCTGATGGTGAAGTATTTCATAGTACATAAAGTTACAGAGGTCAGTGAGGGTTTGTTTTAGGCTGCATTCAAAATGTGATATGGCAACTACAATGGTTTTCATTCTTAATGGAAATCCACCTTACCAACACACCTGTGTTGTACTGCACTACAACGTGAGTTTGAATGTGATTTCTTAATTCTGAACACAGCTACATCCCCAGTTATAAGAGGGTGTGCACACTTATGCAACCTCATTATTTTAGTTTTTTATTTTAACTTCCCTCCACCTAAAATATTTCAGCTTGTTGTTCAACCAAGTTGTACAGTTTGTAGGTCACATTAAAGGTGAAAAAAAGTTCGGAAATTATTTATCTTTGTCTCATTTTTTACATAACAGAAAGCTGACATTTTAACAGGGGTGTGTAGACTTTTTATATCCACTGCATGTAAACGGTGACAGCACCACACATGTGAGGCATCACTGCGAATGACCAATAATTCCAGCTCCAGACCTTCTGAGTATCTCTAAACGGTTAACCTGAAAGGCTTTTAAAGCATGGCCTGTGAGATTTTTAGCTACTGTAGTTTGGCACCGTACGCAATTTTAGCGCATGACATGTTGGGTATCTATTTAACCACTTGCCGACCGCCAACTGTTGACGGCGACAAGGTGGCTTCATATAGCAAACCACTGTCATACGACGGCGGCTGCGATATCATGCACTGTGAGCGCGCGCCGCCAGAGGCGCGCTCGCGCGCTCACTGTGTTCGGGGGGGGCAGGGAGCAGGTGCGGCGGACTCGATCTCCGCCGGCTACCCGCGATGCCCTCCCCCCCGCAGTGAAAGAACGGCGGTCCATGTAAGTAAACACGGATCTCCGTTCTGTGTGAGGGGGAAGGGCTGTGATCACAGCCTTCCTGTAAATGGAAGCTGTGATCACTCCCCTTCCCCTGCCAGTCAAACACTGTCACAGTTAGAACACGCCCAGGGAACACAGTTAACCCTTACAGCGCCCCCCCAGGTTAACCCCTTCACTGCCAATGGCATTTACACAGTAATCAATGTATTTTCATAGCACTGATTGCTGTATAAATGCCAATGGTCCCAAAAAAGTGTCAAAATGGTCCGACATGTCCGCCCCAATATCGCAGTACCGCTAAAAATCGCAGATCGCCGCCATTATTAATAAAAAAAAAAATAAAAACCACAAAAATGAATTCTCATCATCCGTAAACGCAGCCACTTTTGCGCAAACCAATCAATAAACGCTGATTGTAATTTTTTTTATCGCAAATATGAGGAAGAATATAAATCGGCCAAAAACGGTGAAAAAAAATGTTTTTTTATATTTTTTTTTGGATTTGTATTTTAGCAAAAACTAAGAAATTTGGGTTTTTTTGCAAAATTTTCTCTCTTCTTTTGTTTATAGCGGCGATCAGAAATGACGCAGCGATGATCAAATACCACCAAAAGAAAGCTCTGTTTGTGGGAAAAAAAGGACGCAAATTTCGTTTGGGTACAACGTCGCACGACCACGCAATTGTCAGTTAAAGCGACGCAGCGCCAAATCGCAAAAAGGGCTCTGGTCCTACAGTGGGAAATCCTTCCGGGGCTGAAGTGGTTAAGGAATGCAAGTGGCAGTATGAATATTTATACAGCCCTGGCCAATCCCAGGGAGGGTGGTTATGAAGGCTGCGGGGAGGCTGTATAAATACTCTGAGACACAGAGCTGCAGGGTCTTTTCCTTCAGGAGAGGAACACAGCCTGGAGGGCTTTCTGCCCTCTAGGGAGATCTGCCATGTGCTCGCTGTTCGTGAGGCCTCAGGTGGGCTACCTGATGGCCTGGATGCTGAAGCTACAGAGAGCTGATTGAGAGGCTGTTATCTGAAGATCTAGTCTGGTATCACAGGAGAAAGGTGTTGTATGGATGGAGATGTTGTATGCTGTAAGAGACCTTAGAGACTTCTGGGCTGCTGCCAACCCTCTCGTACTAGAAACTCAGATGCGTGTTTGTGTAAAGGGGACATCGGTTGGTGTCCTGAAGAGCTGAGTCTATCTAGTTCTTTGTGAAGGGACTCTGTGGTTGGTGCTCTAAAAAAATAAACTTTTGCCCTTTTAACTGCTCCTACTACAAAGCTAAGTCTGTAGTTTGCTTTTGCAGGGAGAGGATGAATAGGGCTCTTCTGCCAAGGATCTTCCGATAAGCTGTAATCGAGGAATCATCATGGGGAAGATGTATGGAGACTGGAATGGCACTGGAGCAGCACTTCAAAGAGCAGAAGCAACTCTGGTACAAAGATAAACAACAAGAAGGCGCTTCTAAGTGGAGTATTCCAACAGTTTAATAAGCATAAGGTTAAAAACACTTACAAGATCAGGCATATAGGCAGGCTCATCAAATCAATAATCCCAGCTCCTGTCACTTCACTACACAATGCTATGCCGACCAACAGCTGCAGAAGGAGGGGAGAGACTGGGGGGCAAGATGGCCACTGCACTTTAGGAACCACCGTGGAATGCACTTGCGCCACGTGGAATGCCTGTACTAGAAGTGATGTCACTGCATGCTTGTGATGGGAGTCACTTTGAGCGGGGGGCTCGTGGAACCCAGTTTACCTTAGAGGCGTCGGGAAACTCCTTGTTTAGCTAAAGTATGTGTTTGAGTTTCAATAAATGGTCATTCCTTTGAATTTTACCTTCACATCTTGTCTGTGTACGATGTTTGGGGTAAAGGGCTGGTATTAGCTTTCAGTCTGCTCGGAACATTTTGGGGGGCAGGAAGCGGTGTTTGGTGGAAGGGAGCACCTAATTGGGGTGCCAAGCGGTTCCATCACAATGCCTGCCTATATGCTTGATCTTGTAAGTGTTTTTTTTTAATGTAATCTTTATTTTGATTTAAATATGAAAAAATAAAAGAAAACAGAGAGCAGTAAACAGGTATAGGCATAAATCAAAGCATATTGCAATACACGCATCGTCGGAGAGCAGTCTGACATACCTGAGAATATATATAATATTAACAAACATGACAAAACATAACATAAGGAGAATGGTTAAAGCTTGTTCACCCTAATGCATTGTGGGACCCACTCTAGTGGGGCTCTGACACCAATGTCCAGGGCATTCATATGGCTCGGGAGCCCTCCAACAGAGGGAGGGGGCTAAGCCGAACCCCATAAGATCCGGCGGACTATTCATTGGTTGTGCAGCGTGAACACCACTCCGGGGGTTTGCCCTGGCACCCTCCGCACAGTCTACCCGGCTCCAAGACCACCAGAACGACAGCACTGGGTTATCCAGCGCCTCAAAATCTAAGGCCTTCAAGCACCAAATATCCCCCAAGTACAATTTTAACCATTGATTACCCAAATAGATTTGGATGTAGATAAAAGGAAAGAAAAAGGGAAGAAGAGGAGGGGAAAAGACAAACTAAAGTAAAAGAAGGAGAGGGTGTTATGTAATGGAAAGAAAAATAGACATGGGGGAGGAGGGATAATAGATGCATTATGTACCTTGAATTCCACGTGACCACTCACATTGGCGCTTGTAAGTGTTTTTAACCTTTGCTCTTTAAACCATTGTAATACTGCACTTAGAAGCACCTTCTTGTTGTTTTGCTTTTGCAAGGACTTCTGCTCCAGCTCTACAGAAGGAAGTTCTTTGTCCTCAACTTGTACATACAGTAGATCTTTCGAGTATCCCACTCAAATTCCCTTAACACTATCCAAGTTTATGTTACCAAATTTCTCGTTTCCAATTTTTGTGAATGTTCGCGGTTACACTCACCAGTGCACCTTAAGTTCCATGTATTACGTAGATAATAGGGAGGAGGGGGTACAGATAAAAAGAAAGGTAATGTATTGTGGGAGAGGAAGAAAATGAAATCAAACAGAAAAGGGGAGGAGAAGAAGGGAAAAAGAAAGGAAAATAGATGTAGGTTTAGATAAACCCATTAGTTACCAATTTTAAC
>BLSH010113728.1:469012-487375 GCA_018402905.1 Glandirana rugosa | reverse complement strand
AAAAAAAAATAGATTCCCCCATCCACTTAAGCAAGGTAGATATAGGAATCCCCAACATTGGGACTTTGCCTGGTTCAGCAGAGAATTTAAATCCATCTGTACTGAATTCTATTTGTGAAGTGACATTCAAGAGATATGAGACAGATAAGGTGTGCTATTGAGGAAATAACAGCTGAGCAAAAGAAGAAAAGAAAAAAGCTTTGTGAGTTGAGCCCCTTACCTGTTAGCTAGCAATTGTGACCTTGTGCCAGAAGGAGACGTCAGATAGATGGCCAGGTCTCCTCTACGTGGGTGTGTTATTGTAATCCGTACAACCACATGCTCCAAATAAATAACATGATGGTTTGAGTTATCAGCGCAGCCTGTTGCTTTATATACTGAGCGAACAACATGGTCTGGTCGGATTGTCCTATGGAATATTAAACAATTGAAAAAACAGAAGTAAATAACTTGTATGCAATGAACTTAAGTCAATTTTACTGAAGTGTTAAATGTTTCTCATGGCTGAGTATGCAGTAACCAAGGTTGTGCAACTGCTGTGATTTAAAGTGGTACTAACGGCAAAATAAAAAAAAATGTCCCATAGGGCTCTTTCAGGCAGGTGGTTAGCTTGCCCCCTTCTAAAAAGCGTTTCACTGTGGATTGCTTTTCAGAGAGCAGTATAACAGCGAGTAGTAGGTGTTCGAGAAGGTGCTAATGCAGCCTCCTGATGCCTTTTTTTAATTTTTTTTTCTAAATTACCGAATTACAATTTTTCATTGTGTGACTGTGCCCCAACTGCAAGCAAAGTGTTTGATGTGTGGCTGTGATGCAACCCCATTGATCTTAGTGGGTGAGTTTGACAGGTCATGCTGCAAAATTGCTGCAAATCAAATCAGCATGAACATGGCATGTGTACAGCCCTGTCACTCTGTAATGTTAGAATTCCAGTGGACACCAAAGCAAAAGAAGCTGCAGGATGAGGAACAGAAACAAGTTCTGGGATAGGGTTTCCTATCATCACACTAAGTGAGAACTACCTCATATGATATATTGCAGAGTATGGGGTTACCAATCTACATGCCCCAAAGAATAGGAGATAAGAGGCATAGAGATTTGGTGGGAGAGGCAGGCAAGTGGCGGTGTACGTACAGACCTGGAGAGGGAAACAAACGCAAAAGGGAAGCACTGGGAACAAATGACCTATGGCTGTGTCTCAGGCAACAGGTAAGATCATAAAAAATCAGCTTGAGTTGCCGTTAAAAGATAGTGGCTGGAAGTGTGCTGTTAGGAGTCTTATAAGCACTAGCCAGAGAGGTACTTCTGGCAGTGACGAAGAAAAAAAGAACAAAAAAAAAACAAAATATAAATAGGTAAATGCTATAATAACATTACCTATAACATAGCAAGACAATACAAACTAGGGAAAAAATACTTAAGTGTACATTACCCAATAATTTGTACTTTCAAAACTTGTGTGCTTAGCACTGTGGTGTATATGATTTGATCACTGGATATGATTAATTTATCTGCATTTCGTGTGGCATATTTTATACATACAATTTTTAATAATGGAAACAATAATACATCCAATATAAATACTAAACATATGCATGCATTGGCCAATGAAAATTAAAAGTTAATGGGGGTAGATGTACCTGCCAAACTGAACTACAGTAAAACCTTGGATTGAGAGTAACTTGGTCTGAGAGTGTTTTGCAAGACAAGCAAACTTTTGTTTTATAAATTTTGACTTGATAAACGAGCGATGTCTTGATATAAGGGTAGCGTCACGTCACAACTGAGTATAAAAGAGAAGAGAGGCGCCTCTAAGTGTAGCAATATGATTAGATTTAATGAAGGCAAAACATTTAGCAACTCACATGGTTGATGATTAAAACAGGCACATCGAAGTATGCAGGCATCTGGGGTAAAGCTGTCCACATAGACCATCTTCTGCACCGCCATCAACGTCATCCCTTCCAAGCTGCACTCCACAAGCGCTTCAAGCCTCACTTTCAGATCGCTCTACTGCAGGTTAGTCTTCCCGGTCATGATTGCAGACTGAAAGTGGTGAGAGTCGGCTGTACGGAGGATAGTCTGAGTCAGCGGTACAGGGGATAGTCTATGTCAACAGCTATACCCCAGATGCCTGCATACTTAGATGTGCCTCTTTTAATTATCAGCCATGTGAGTTGCTAAATGTTACACCTTCGTTAAATGTAACCATATTGCTACACTTAAGCTTCTCTTTTATACTCTGTAGCTTCTGCAGGATTTTGCTTCTAACCTCCTTGTGGAGGTGGCCATTTATGGGTGGACATTTTATGTTTACACAATCTATCACATTGCTATAATCTTTTTATATAGACTATAAACTGAAGGACTTATGAATAAATGGTTGTGGAATGAATCATCAGAGTTTCCATGATTTCTTATGGGGAAATTCACTTTGATATACAAGTGCTTTGGATTACAAACATGTTTCCAGAACAAACTTTTCTTGCAATCCAAGGTTTTACTGTATTGTGATACATACATAATACATGAAAGGAGTGACAACATCTTACTTAATCTGCCGGTCAGTGTTTTCTACACATATATGCTGTGCAGGAACTGGCGTCCATTTTTCTGCTTCTATCACCATTGCTTCAGCATCCATCAAACCAAACCCATAAAGGTGGCTCACTATAGGGAATAAAGGATGTTCAAGTATTAATATTGAATATTCAGTAAATTAAACTGGCTTTTATTCACATATTCACACAGTTAATACAGTAAAAAAGACAGTTGTTCCTCAAGTTCAGCCTTGCACAACTCCAGCATCTTTGGTCAAAAATAAAGACAGAGTACAACATCTGTACAACTGGAGGAAGAAATATAATTCTAGGGGAAACATATTGCTCTTTTAGCTTTAAGGCTCTGTTCACATTTGGGGATCTCAGGAAAAATCTTTTGGAATCTTGGGCAGAAACCCTGTGATTCTGCCCACACTCTCAAATCGCACTGCAATTGCAAAACACATGTTTGGGTGCCATTCATTTTCAATGGCACCTAAAACGACGTGTGGTTTTGCCGCGAGTATTGCATGGAAAATCATGCGGCAAACCAATATGCTAGAAGCTTGTCGTCCAAAAAGGAGCAAAGTCACACCGCGCTTTAGGTGCCATTGAAAATGAATACCACCCAAACATGCGTTTTGTGATTGATTTATGCCGGGGTTGGGCTCTGGAGGAGAGTTTATATTTCCCCACTATTTGATTTGAGATCGCAGGCAGAATCACAGGGATTCTGCCCAAGATTCCAAAGCTCCCAAATGCAAACGGAGCCTTATTCATTTTACAACTGTGGATATTATAAGTCGAAAGAAAATCAGCCAGTTTTTTGTTCAAATTCAACAGTTTTTGCCATTACTACCTTATGATGTACAGTATTCTGCAGTTTAAGGGTAACTGTAAGGCTAGATTCACACTAGTGCACATTTTTCAGAATGTAGTTAAGCCTGAATGACTGTTTATTTTTTGCTTAAACAGCAATTTACAATAGGGCTAGCTATTGGCTTGTGCCTGTAGCGCGGCCCTGTAGACTTGAACAGCCAAGTTTAACAGGCAGTGCCACCTGACAACACATGACGCAAAGCATGTGAATAGCCCCTTCCGGCCATATTTTAAATTTCAGGTGGGCATTTGGGGGCTGCCCACGTGAAAGAGGCCTAATAGTGTTGGGTCAATTTCATTTTAGTTAGTACTTCTAGTTTATAAGCCTAAACACAATTGTATATCTGTTTTACAATATTAACATGCATTAACATTGAATACCATTAACATTGAATACCTGACAAAGGATTTTCAGAGCACTATAGAATAAAATGGTTGTAAACCCTTTACAACCACTTTAACCTACAGGTAAGCCTATAATAAGGCTTACCTGTAGGTTCCGTGTATATCTCCTGAACCTGCACGGTTTAGGAGATATACACTGTATTGGCATGTGCCGACATCATAGGCACCTGCGCAGTGAAGAAACGGGCCACCTTGCCGTTTCTTCACTGACATCATGCCGCGACTGGCGGCTCCCCCACATGCGCGGGAGTGACATCACGCGACTCCGGACAGTCACAGAGCCGGAGTCCATGGCCTTGGAAGGAAGAGGGGCAGTGATGGAGGTGGCCAGGATAGCACAGGCTTCATTCTGAGGTAAGTGACAAATAATAGGCTAGTATGCAATGCATACTAGCCTATTATGCTTTTACTTTCAGGGTAATAAAGAGGAAGTAAAACCCATCAACTATATAAAAGCACAGCAGTTTCTGTCTGTTTTGAGGCTCTGCTTGCCAGACAGAAACTTTAGACAGAATAGCATGTATCATAAGTTATGAGACACTGGGATGTGTCATCTACTAATCTATACAAATAAATGTGAAGCTCAACTCGAGCTATTGAGGTTTGTAAAAAGCTTTTGTTTTTTAACAGGTTGTACAGAAATGAAAATATGACTTATTTTTAAAAATGTTATTTGAATTAGCCCTGACCTTATACTAATAAAGTTCTGAAAAAAAAAATTCTTTCATATGTACCTTTGTCCTTTCTAAAATCCTAGGGATAAAAAGTTAATTTGCCAAATCTTTTTAATGGCCTAGGATATGTTTGAACATGTTAATCAAATTGCCTCTAAGACATCTTTCTAAATTGAACATACCTCATATTACCTGTAAGTAAAAATGTTATTCTATTTTTTTTAATTTAGTTCCCTGCATCTTAACTCTCTCCCAAACACCCATATCCTTTTTACAATGTCATACAAAAACTTACAACATTTTCTAAATGTGACCTTATCATTGATTTATAAAGTGGCAATACTACATAGGCAGCCTACTTTTTATCTCTTTGTCAATACATCCCCAAGATTTTATTTGTTTTTGCAGCTGCCCCTTAACTTCAAGTGGTAATAAGCCAATTGTTAACTAGTATTCCCCAGCCTTTTTGTACTCCCCCCAAATTGCTGATTTTTAATAATTCTACATAAATGTGTGTCATCTGGGAAAATTGCAATATTTCTATCCATTTTAAACCCGGATAACTGATTAATAGATTAAAAAGGATAGGGTTTGGTTCTACATGGATAACCTTAGCATGTGTCTATGTGCACTACACCAACGCACGTTGGTACATGAGAATCCAGCACTGTCAGTACACAGCTCTAAAGACTCAATTCATAAAGCAGAATTCATATGGTATTTTCATTGTCATGCTTTGTATTTTTTTAATATGTATGAGTCTGCCGCCCTGCATGCATCTCCGCATACAAACTAGGGGGACAGCGCCCCTGCACCCCTAATGTATGAGCCGCTCCCAGTTTTGGGACTGGTCCTGCAGCCTCCTGGGAAGTTTGACCGGTCCTGGGAGGTTCTGCGCTGAGGGGGTGATGATTGGGCCAAGCTGACATAATTAAGGAACCCGCTCCCAGAAAAGAAGAAAAAAAACCCCACCAAATTTGTTGGTGGGTGGGGGGGGGGGCGGATTGTGGATGGGATGAGCGGTACTTTTATTATTAAGTGAGGGTCCACTTCAAAATTATTTTCTGGTTGGCAAATGGATATTAGTGAGGCAAGCATCTTAATAAGAAAAGTCAAATGTAATGTACAGAGTTAAAATAACTTATTAATTTTTCCGAATTGAGTCTTATGTGGGAACACAGAAACACTACATTTAGCAATTGTCAGAGTACATAATCTGTCATCATGTCAGAGCACTTTGTATTCTTAGCATGTCCTCTGCAGAGTCAGCATATCCCTCGTAGAGGATTCCATATGCTTATTACCTTTGGTAGATTTTCTAATGTGCTTAGCATGTCCCTGACAAGATTGTTTTTGTACATAAATATTAATAGCAGGGTGTCCCTAGCACTCAGCACTGAAATGCTTAACATGATCAATGTACACCTGGGAATGCATACCATGTGCTCATAAAGTTCCTGGGACAGAATCCCATGTTCTCAGCATGTCCATGATAATGTAATTCTCGTGCCTAGCAAAGAATCTCTAGTGACCAGCATGTCCCTTGCAGAGTGTCCACTGTGCTCTTCATTTCTTTCTGGCACAGTATCTCATTTATTTATCTGTCTACCCTGATAACATGCTGGTTTTAATGGTTAATCATATGCAATTAACGTGACATTTACAGAATAATATGATTCAGATGAGTGCTGTATAGATGCCCTCAGTTTTATGTCATCACTAACATTAACTGAGGTAAAAGAAAATTCTAAAAATACTTCTAAATTAGAGTTGGGTGAACGGTTCAGCCCGAGCATCAGTTTGGGCCGAAATTGGCTGTTCGTCCCGTTCGGGAAACACCCAAATTTGCAGAGTGTTTGGTGGGCGTTCGTCCCACCGAACCCCCTGCAGTGTACTGTGTGCTGCACAGTGCATTCTGCGCCCTGATTATGCAAAGCTTTGCCCAATCAGGGCGCAGTAAAAGCTGGTTGTTAAGGAGCGGTGTCCTTAATAACCGTTAAATCATCAGCTGTCAATGGGCTTCCCTGCTGACAGCTGAATAATGAAAAAAAAATTGCCTTTGGGTCTGGTATGGATTTTAAGGGGAACCCCACACCAAAATTTAAAACAATCAAAATCCATAGCAGACCCTTATCCAAGCATACATTCTGGCAGGTCAGGAAAGGGTAGGACGAACGAGCACTCCCCCTCCTGCACCATACCAGGCCACATGTGGGGGAAGGTGCTTTGGGGCTCTGCCCCTCCACTCCAAAGGCCTCATTCCTACAACCCTGGCCAGTGGTTGTGGGCGTATGTGGGCAGGGGGCTTATTGGAATCTGGAAGCCCCTTTTATAAGGGGGCCCCCACATCCCAACCCCCCCATGTGAATGAGTATGGGGTACATAGTACCTCTACCCATTCACCAATCAAAAAGTAATAAAAACACAGAAGCAGTTTTTGACAATTTCTTTAATAACTGCTTGCTGACCAGCCGCCACAGTTGTACAGGTCGGCTCTCCTGCGCAAAATGCCGTCATTGTACGTTGGCCGCTTTAAGAGCTATAGGGGGCGTGTGCACAACGCTGGAGCCGATGCGCGTGGCCAACGGCCGTGGTGTACGCCACCTACCTGTGATCGCTCCACAGAAAGACAGGACAGAGATCTGTCAATTTAAACAGACAGATCTCCATTCTGTCAGGGCCGTGGAGAGAGATCTGCTGTTCCAAGTAATCCAGAACAGTGATCTTTCACAGTTAGAAACACCTCCCTAGGTAACATTTAATCCCTTGATTGCCACCTAGTGTTAACCCCTTCACTGCCAATGACATATATAAAGTAATCAGTGGCTATTTTTAGCTCTGATCGCTGTATAAATGTCATTGGTCCCCAAAAAGTGGCAATAGTGTCCGATCTGTCCGCCGCAATATCACAGTCCCGTTAACCACTTCCTTACTGGGCACTTAAACCCCCCTCCTGCCCAGACCAATTTTTGTCTGTCAGCGCTGTCACATTTTGAATGAGAATTGCGCGTTCGTGCGGCGTTGTACCCAAACTAAATTTATATCATTTTTTCCCCACAAATAGAGCTTTCTTTTGGTGGTATTTGATCACCTCTGCGACATTTCTGATCGCCGCTATAAACAAAGAGCGATGATTTTGAAAAAAAAAAAACAATATTTTTTTCCTTTTTGCTATAATAAATATCCAAAAATAAATAAATAAATAAAAATTATTCATCAGTTTTGGTCGATATATATTCTTCTACATATTTTTGGTAAAAAAAAATTGCAGTCGGCGTATATTGATTGGTTTGCGCAAAAGTTATCGCGTCTACAAACTATGGGAATTGATTTATGGCATTTTTATTATTTATTTATTTTTTACTAGCAATGGCGGTGATCTGCGATTTTTATCGGGACTGCGATATTGGGGCGGACATGTCGGACATTTTTGACACTTTTGTGGGACCAATGACATTTATACAGCGATCAGAAATTTAAATGGCCACTGATTACTGTATAAATGTCATTGGCAAGGAAGGGGTTAAACTGCAGGGGGCAGTGAAGGGGTTAAATATGTTCCCTGGGTGTGTTCTAACTGGGGGAGGCGGGGCTGGTCGGGACATAACAGATCTAACTGATCCCAGTGACAGGGATCAGCAGATCTGTCATGTCCCCTGTCACAGAACGGAGAACCGCCGTGTTTACATCGGCGGTTCCCCATTCTGCAGGTCTGACGGGATTGCGGTTCTCGGGTGGACATCGAGTCCGCCCGACCCGCGGGTATGGCCATGCAGCGTGCACATGGCCAGGATGTCCATGGACGTCCACCCGGAAATTCAGATCCACGCTGGAGCCGTACTTTGGCTATAGCGCGGATCTGAACGGGTTAAAAAGCGCAGATCACTGCCATTACTATTAAAAAAAAATAATAATAAAAAATGCCATAAATCTATCCCCTATCTTGTAGACGCGATAACTTTTGTGCAAACCCATCAATATACTCTTATTGCGATTTTTTTTTACCAAAAATATGTAGAAGAATACATAGCCTAATCTGATAAATTTTTTTTGGATATGTATTATAGCAAAAACTAAAAAATATTGGGCTTTTTTCAAAATTGTCACCCTTTTTTTGTTTAGAGCGCAAAAAATAAAAACCGCAGAGGTGATCAAATACCACCAAAAGAAAGCTCTATTTTGGGGGAAAAAGGGCATAAATTTTGTTTGGGTACAACGTTTCATGACCGCGCAATTGTCAGTTAAAGCAACGCAGTGCCGTATCGCAAAAAGTTCTCTGGTCAGGAAGGGGGTAAATCCTTCCGGAGCTGAAGTGGTTAAAAAATAAATAAAACAGTGTCCCCCTATGTAAATCCATCATCAAACACACCGCCACCAGCGGACCTGAAAAAAAAAAAACGCTCTATGAAGGCTGGAGGCTCCTCGTTTGATCACCTGGAGACATCGCCTTGTGACATCACTCCCTTAAGACGTCACCAACCCAGCAGAGCCCCCCGCCCCAAAGCACCCCCTCCATGTTGAGGACATGTGGCCTGGCATGGTTCAGGAGGGGGGTGCTCACTCGTCCCCCCCTTCCTGACCTGCTTACTCGCATAAGGGTTTGGTATGGATTTTGGGGGGGCAATGCACGCTGCTTTTTTTTTTAAATTGTGGTGTTGGGTTTCCCTTAAGATCCATACCAGACACGAATGGTCTGTTTTTTTTTTTCATTTCGTTTGAATAGCAGGGTGCCAGCAATTGCAACTGTGGGTCAATTTAAATATGATTTTGAATCTTATTTTTCTTTATGAATGTCATTTTTGCAGCAGCATGTTCTATACATGATACAGATGCGCCACTTTACAAGCATTCTAAGGGGACCTCCCAGGCACTATATTTAAAGGAATTTTTAGTTTTTATTGTTGCACTTTAAGCATCATTAAAGCGGAGTTCCACCCTGTCAAAAGTCAGCAGCTTCCAAAAGTGTAGCTGCTGACTTTTAACAATTGGCCACTCACCTGTCCCTCGCTCCAGCGATGCGGCCGTCCGATGGCTCACTCGTCTCCCCCTCCCCTCGGTGGTGCCGGCATCACAGGTGTGGGCACCCGGCTTTGGCTTCAAAGCCAAGAGCTCACTGCGCATGCACGAGTCGCGTTGCGGCATGTGAATGGCTCGGCGCATCTTCTGGGACCTGTGACATGTCCCAGAAGATCGCCGAGTGGGAGGGAGGGAAGGTGAACTTCCTTCCGGCTCCTCGGCACCAGGGGAGAAAGTGGACCTGGGACCCTGTGAAAACAGGGTCCACTGTCCCCCCCCCCCCCAAAAAAATGCCAATTATGGCATGTCAGGGGGTCACCTCCCCTTAAAGCAGAAGTTCCATTTTTGGGTGGAACTCTGCTTTAAAATCACTGCTCCTGAAAAAACAATTGTTTTTTACAAAAAAAATTGCATTGATACATGTCCCCCGGGGCAGTACCCGGACCCCCATACCCCTTTTATGGCATATATAATACTTAATATAATTACTTGCATATAAGCCTTCAAAATGGGCACTTTTGATTATTCCTGTTCAGCTCCCATAGACTTCAATGGGGTTCGCCGTTCGCGTTAGAACTTTTCCCCTGTTCAGGAGTTCTGCTGCAAACCGAACAGAGGGGTTGTTCGGCCCATTTCTATTCTAAATGTTAGAATGTACTAAAGGTAGCGTTTATGTATCCACACTCTTAAGCCTCGTACACACGGTTCGGCGGTCGTATGCAAACGGCCGTACGACCGCTCGTTGTATGATCATCTGACCATTAGTACGCATGATTAGAACAGCCTACGTACGACGGTCGTACAACAGGAGTTGTATGAGCAAACTATAAAACGTTGGTAGTACCAACAAGCGGTCGTATGACTGTTGTATCGTGTGTACAGAGCAGTTGGTACAACAAGTTGTACTGTGCAAAACACGCATGCTCAGAAATCAGGAACGGCCGGACGCTAATTACATGCAGCTGAACTTTCTCTTTATAGGTTCATAACATGTCACTATGTTCGGCTTGGTTGTACGATTGTGTAGTGCATGTCAGTACGCAAGTTACATGATCCAACATACGATTTGGTCAGTTCGGTCGTACGACAGTCGAACCATGTGAACGAGACTTTAAACAATTGGTATGCTGTATTTAAATTCCAAACAGAATGCTTTTTATTGCTTTATGTTTTTATTTCATTTTGAATAAAGATAGAGCCCCTATCAGGCTTTTTATTGTTGCCTTTTTCTTTATAGGGAACATTTCCCCCACTACCTCTTAAGACAAGAAGTGAAAAAAAAAGTTGTCCCTACTGTTTCCAAACAACAATTTCATTGTTTTTTTTTACGCAATGTATATGGTACGTGCTAATTTCCAAATGGTTGAAAAATAATATTCCCCAAATTTAATGAAGCCTGTACCAGGTGGTGTCAATTCAAAATGACTCACTATAGTCACTAATTTGACATTTCAAATCCATAAAGATTTGACAGGACAGTTTTCAGGAATACGTAAAGTACTGATATGGTTCTATTCTAGGAGAGTTATTGTGTTAACAAGCTGATGAAACTGGCGTTCTCTGCAGATGCCTAGCTATTCATACCATCAGAAATACCAACACCTGGTGTTTTATTTTAAGATGCATTCCAAACCCTTAGTTGCATCACATTTACACTTTCAGGAGAACAAAAAACTGTTAAAATGTAACGCTGTCGATCGTAGTTTTCATATAGTTTCTACAAGGAAGGTTGCAGGGGAAGACCTACATCATGCAGAGCAAATTGCAAAAAATTATACGCCAGGATAGTTGGAAAGAAAGCTTAATGATGGAAAGCATCCAAACATCTGTCTACACGTTGACATCTAAAGTCTGACCTGCATGGTGTGGTCTGCAGCTGCAGGTATTTAACCTATGGACCACCTCAAGGAACCAGCCAAAAACATTTAACATTGCATGGCTTGAAAGTAATTATGGCAAGGTAAACAATGACTGAACATAAAATGCATTTATCAAGAGACAGAAAAAAACTCTGTAGTTGTGATTACTACATTTCTATAACCTGGAGTGGACGGTTTCCTCCACAAACAAAGAGTCAATGTAGAATATAAGTTATAGCCAGTATTACTTTTGAAAATTTGTGCATACGCAATCATGAACATTGCTTCTCATCCAGAAACAGAAAAAAAAGCATCGGCAGCACTGCAAAAGTGTCTGAAGAGATGGATTCCTTATTATTCTAACATCTCTAAGCATTATGGGAATTTACATTTTAGTACATTTCTTTTTAGCTCTGCTCACATGAATCAGCATGTATCCACAAACTAAGAAGTAATGTAGCGTGAAAAGAGGTAACAGATGCCCTTTCTCCCACTCCTTCCCCTCTGAACCCATTATTACTTGTAAGGTTTCAAATAACATTTTTAACAAAATAACTATGTAATAATATAAATTTACAGCTACCAAATATACCCCACCTCACAATTTGCTCTATAAGGCACAATGTAAGGATTAGTGCTCCTATAAATGGCAGTTCCTACTCATAACTTACTCACATGTACTGTATACCTTTTCAGAACCTGCCACAGAGAAAGGGTGTTCTTCAAGGAAAGTGCCAAGAATGTATGAAATGTTAACTATTTCAGGCATAATTTCTGGAAAGCATAGTGAGGTTGCCTCACAGCAGGACAAGCATAAGTTTACCTATTAAATCATGTTATGATAGCAATATGGGGGATGCCCTTTGGCTTTCATGCTCATTATATGGCTTTACAATTTAATGAGTCAGTCACTTACCCATAGCAAGCGTGAAGGTCCGGATCTCTGCCTTCACTCACTGTAAACTTGTTCTGGGTCAGTGATTAACTAACCAGAGAAATCATAGAATGAGCAAAGCAAAGCAACTAGTGCCTTATGACAGTATGTATAGCCAAAACATTTTTTTTTTGTTTTGGATAGAGTAGAACAAGGTTAAAACCCCTACAAGGTTTTTGTTTGCTTCCTGTGTACCATTGAGGAAATTTCCCTTTAACTCATGTCCTATGGAGGAGCAGGAAGTTAGAGGAAAGCTTCTTAAAAGGGTTGTAAACTCTCAATGCATTCTATGCATTAAGGTGCAAAACCATCTGTAGTGCAGCAGCCCCCCAGAACCTCCCTTCTACTTACCTGAACACGATTGCTCCAGCGACAGGGACGAGCACAGCAGCTACAGCCGCTGTCTCGGGTCTTCATTGGATAGATTGATAGCGGCAGGAGCCATTGGTGCCGCTGGGGGACCCCAGAAGAAAAGTATCGGGCCACTTTGTGCAAAACCCTTGCACAGAGGAGGTAAGTATAACATGTTTGTTATTTAAAAAAAAAAAAAAAACCTTTACAACCGCTTTGATCCAGGGAATATCCAATTGCCTCTCAGGGGATCAGGAAGGAATTTTTTCCCCCGCTATAGCAAATTGGATCAGGTTTGCTGGGATTTTTTGCCTTCCTCTGGATCAACTGTGGGTAAAGGATTATGTATATGGGAACAGGTTTCCCTATTGGAAGATTTCCCTTACCCTTTCTTCTGGGGAAAACTTTAAAATTTTGGATTTCACCTACGTTTCTTTCCAATGAGAATGATCACCAGTACAAACAGAGGGATGAATCTCTACAGTAGGGACACATACAACAATAAAAACCTAACAGAAGTTCTAACGTTTTTCCCACAAAAGAACAAGGATTTGCCTAAAAATACACTTTATTTTTAAACATTTATTTTTTAGTCTTCCAAAATCTATGCACAGCTCTCCTGTCCTAAATGTCTTGTCTTGTTCAGTAAAGGTTCTGAACAATATACAAGTAATTTTTTCCAGTGAATTCCATGGAGGTTACAGACATGATGGAGATAATTCTAAAGAAACTAGAAGGACAATACATGCATCGTCAACAAATACTGTAGTAGAATCATCTCTTACAGCAGAAAAGGGAAACATGAAATACATTCATCTGCACATTTGCCTACAAAGGAGCCACACACAGTTTAAATTTGGTCATTATATAGCAAAAGGATGATGTATATTTAAGACAACCAATCACAAATGTATTATAACTGGAATCTTCACTTTTGAAATTGTTACAAAAGTGCAGCTTTACCTCTCATAAATAGTTGCATGCCCTTGTATTCTCTCCCTCTCAGAGCAAAGGTGTCAGCTCACTATCAGGCTGGAAGCCCACAGTGAGACTGATAAAGCCTAATACACACTAAGTTTTTTTTTCCCTTCAACCCAGCAACCTGAACGAAAAAAAAAAATATAAGAGGTTGCTGTGCTAACTATGTGATGTTAGCATGACAATCTCCCCCGCTGAGCTATTGTGTTCTGACAGGGGGAATGCAGAAGGGGGAAGAGGGCTCTACCCTGCCAAAGCACCTTGTCCCCATGTTGATAGGGACAAGGGCCTTTTCCTCACAACCCTGGCTGGTAGTTGTGGGGATCTGCGGGATCCATCATCAATCACGCCATCGCCGACCCGAAAAAAAGAAATAAAAAAAAGTTGGCTCATGCCAAAGGCTCCCGCCATCTGACAGCTCCACCATCTGAAAGTTCTTAAATAAGTAAGGGGTGGGGTCACCCATCCTTGGCCAATGATGTCACAAGTGGGCGGGATCTGGGGCCACCCTTGTTAACCACTTGCCAACCGCCCGCCGCAGCGGCAAGATGGCTTGTTATCGCGAACCGCCGTCACAGGACGGCGGCTGCGATAACTAGCATTGTGAGCGCGCGCGCGCCGCCGGTGGCGCGCTCACTGTGTTCGGGGGAGCCAGGGAGCGGGTAGGGTGGACTCGATCACCGACGGCTACCCGCGATGGCTCCCCTGCACTTAAAGAACAGAGGTCCGTGTGTGTAAACATGGATCTCCGTTCTGTTGAAGGGGGAAGGGCGATGATCACAGCCTTCCTGTATATGGAAGCTGTGATCATCCCCTTTGCCCAGCCAGGGCAGCCCCCATAGAGTTAGAACACACCCAGGGAACACAGTTAACCCTTAGAGCGCCCCCTGCAGGTTAACCCCTTCACTGCCAATGGCATTTACACAGTAATCAGTGCATTTTTAGAGCACTGATCGCTGTATAAATGCCAGTGGTCCCAAAAAAGTGTCAAAATGGTCTGACATGTCCGCTGCAATATCGCAGTACCGCTAAAAACGTGGCAACTTTTGCGCAAACCAATCAATAAATGCCGATTGCGGTTTTTTTACCAAAAATATGAGGAAGAATATTAATCGGCCAAAACCGATGGAAAAAAATGTTTTTTTATATATTTTTTTGGATTTGTATTTTAGCAAAAAGTAAGAAATGTGGGTTTTTTGCAAAATTGTCGCTCTTCTTTTGTTTATAGCGGGGATCAGAAACGACGCAGAGGGGATCAAATACCACCAAAAGAAAGCTCTATTTGTGGGAAAAAAAGGACGCAAATTTCATTTGGGTACAACGTCGCACGACCGCGCAATTGTCAGTTAAAGCGACGCAGTGCCGAATCGCAAAAAGTGCTCTGGTGCTAAAGTGGGAAATCCTTCCGGGGCTGAAGTGGTTAAAGGGGGTTTCCATATCTTGATAAGCCCCCTGCCAGCAGACCCCCACAACTACCGGCCAGGGTTGTGTGGAAGAGGGGCCCCCCTGGACCAAAGCTCCCCCCCATTTTGAGGGCGGGGGGGTATGCTGTTTTTTTCACATTTTTAAATTGCCTGTAATTGTTTCTTTTACTTTCAGCTGTCATCGGGGAATCCCGCTGACAGCTGATGACTCATTGATCATTACAAACATGGTGGCCACCCACTCCTTAACAACCAGTACACATTCCACATGCCTGGGCCACTAATTAATTACCGCATACATTTAATTATTTATTTCCTTTTGTGAATTGAGTTTAACGCCTGTCCATGTGGTATTTAAAGAGCGTTTTCAAAATTTTATGGTAAATACTGCACAATGGTATAATGAATTGAGAGGGGAGTATATACCACTCTAAGTGTAAGTGAAGAAAAATGGGTGGCTGCCACACGACAAACAAACAATTTGTATTAACACTTTGGTATAATGAATTGACAGTTACAGGATCGCATGCGATATTTAGGCAAAATATGTCCGGACATCTAAATATTGCATGCGAGTTCCTTTTGTGAATGGAGCTCACTGTATTGAATAAAGAAGTAATGGAAGCAAACTATGTGGCAGCTGGTAGTTCTCCAGTCTCACACAAGAATGTTATTGGATCTAGCCCATTCTCATGTGTTGGGTGGTCACTTAGGGGTAAAAAATAGCAGATTCAGCAGTGCTTTTTCTGGACTGATATTTACAATTCAGATGAGGAATGCTGTAAATGTTACTGTGAGCATCAAATTGTTGTACCCACTGCATTTTTGAAGTCCACTGGTACGCTTGGCAATAATTAAGGTTCATTTGGATCTGGTCAGGCCACTCCCCAAGTCCACAAGGAGCACCAATACAAATTACTAGTCCTTGACTATGCCACACGGCATCCAAAAAGATTCCCTCTCAGAATTATGTCCTCTAAGGGTATAGTGAAAGAGCTTTTCCACAAGTTTTCTTGTATGGGTATTCCCAGGAAATTTTGACACATCAAGGAACCCCTTTCATGCCTAAGATAACTATAAAGCTTTGTGGGTTGTGGAAAATTACTTATCTATGCACCTCAGTGTACCGCCCCAAAAATTGTTAACAAAGATAAAATGACTGTGACTTCCTGTTACTATACTTAAAGGAGATGTAAAGGCAGAAGGGTTTTTTTTATCTCAATGAATTCTATGCATTAAGATAAAAAACCTTCTTTGTGTAGCAGCCTCCGCAGCACCCCCAATTACTTACCTGAGCCCCATCTCTCTCCAGCGATGTCCAAAAGTGTCTTAGCTGTCCGGGACTCTGCTCCAGATTGGTTGAGTCACAGCAGTGGCGCCAATCAGGGGAGAGAGGGGGTGGGGCCGGGTCGGAGCTCTGAATGTTTGTTTTTTTTTGTTTTTTTTTTAAAAAGGAGACTTTACAATCACTTTAATGTTTTCAGTAAAGGAATTGCCCCAGTCCTCCACAAAATTTTCTCCATTTGAACATTCATATGGTAAACTCCTGTATATAGCCTCCAAAAAGGGAGAGGCCACAAGTCACAAAAGTGTAGTAAAACACATTGTTCAGATACAGGAAAAGACAGCAACAGTCAAGGCCATAGTTTGGGAACATACAGTATCTCACAAAGTGAGTACACCCCTCACATTTTTGTAAATATTTTATTATATCTTTTCATGTGACAACACTGAAGAAATTACACTTTGCTACAATGTAAAGTAGTGAGTGTACAGCTTGTATAACAGTGCAAGTTTGCTGTCCCCTCAAAATAACTTAACGCACAGCAATTAATGTCTAAACCGAAGGCAACAAAAGTGAGTACACCCCTAAGTGAAAATTGGGCCCAATTAGCCATTTTCCCTCAGCTGTGTCATTTGACTCGTTAGTGTTACAAAGTCTCAGGTGTGAATGGGAAGCAGATGTGTTAAATTTGGTGTTATCGCTCTCACTCTCTCATACTGGTCACTGGAAGTTCAACATGGCATCTCATGGCAAAGAACTCTCTGAGGATCTGAAAAAAAAAGAATTGTTGCTCTACATAAAGATGGCCTAGGCTATAAGAAGATTGCCAAGACCCTGAAACTGAGCTGCAGCATGGTGGCCGTGACCATACAGCGGTTTAACAGGACAGGTTCCACTCAGAACAGGCCTCGTCACGGTTGACCAAAGAACTTGGGTGCACATGCTCGACGTTATATCCAGAGGTTGTTTTTGGGTTATAGATGTGTGAGTGCCAAGACCCTGAAACTGAGCTGCAGCACGATGGCCATACCTACATACATGTAGCATGAAGACCATACAGTGGTTTAACAGGACAGGTTCCACTCAGAACAAGCCTCGCCATGGTCAACCAAAGAAGTTGAGTGCACGTGCTCAGCGCCACATCCGGAGGTTGTCTTTGGGAAATGGACGTATGAGTGCTGCCAGCATAGCTGCAGAGGTTGAAGGGGTGGTCGTCAACCTGTCAGTGCTCAGACCTTACGCCACACACTGCATCAAATTGGTCTCCATGGCTGTCATCCCAGAAGGAAGCCTCTTCTAAAGCTGATGCACAAGAAAGCTTGCAAACAGTTTGCTGAAGACAAGCAGACTAAAGACACTGATTACTTGAACCATGTCCTGTGGTCTGATGAGACCAAGATCAACTTATTTGGTTCAGATGGTGTCAAGTGTGTGTGTCGGCAACCAGGTGAAGAGTACAAAGACAAGTGTGTCTTGCCTACAGTCAAGCATGGTGGTGGGAGTGTCATGGTCTGGGGCTGCATGAGTGCTGCCGACACTGGGGAGCTACAGTTCATTAAGGGAACCATGAATGCCAACATGTACTGTGACATACTGAAGCAGTGCATGATCCTTTATCTTCAGAGACTGGGCCGCAAGGCAGTATTCGAACATGATAACGACCCCAAACACACCTCCAAGACGACCACTGCCTTGCTAAAAAAGCTGAGGGTAAAGGTAATGGAATAGCCAAGCATGTCTCCAGACCTAAACCCTATTGAGCATCCGTGGGGAATCCTCGAACGGAAGGTGGAGGAGCATAAGGTCTCTAACATCCACCAGCTCCGTGATGTTGTCATGGAGGAGTGGAAGTGGCAACCTGTGAACATTTGGTGAACTCTATAGCCAAGAGAAAGGTCGTGACGGAATTGGGAGAACCGATATCTCAAGTGGTTTACAAGTGTCCAACGGTGAAGGTGAGGAGGTACTGTTGTAGTGCCTCGACCACCTACAATCTCTGGAATACGAGGAGGTGGAAGGCA
>BLSH010113728.1:456292-468936 GCA_018402905.1 Glandirana rugosa | reverse complement strand
TTATTTTGAGGGGACAGCAAATTTACACTGTTATACAAGCTATACACTCACTACTTTACATTGTAGCAAAGTGTCATTTCTTCAGTGTTGTCGCATGAAAAGATATAATAAAATATTTCCAAAAATGTGAGGGGTGTACTCACTTTTGTGAGATACTGTATGCACAAGCCCAAAAGGCACAGGCTAGAGTTTATAACCAGACTGCTAAAAACATATTCTTTATCCTGAGAGACAGTCTTACTTTTGGTGCCTGTTTTAGTTAGAGAGTACATTTTTGGCAAACTGGCAGGGCCCCAAAGAGAACAAAGAGAAAATCAGTGATATCATCTACCAGGTATCGCAGCCTGAAAAGAGAAAGCTCCTCGAAATATGCCATGTTAATCTAAAAAAACCCTTTTGGATCTTTTTCCACAAAGCGACCCCAAAGTATCTCCAAAAGAGAATACCAGAGGTTAGGATTTCAGAGACCATGTCTGGAAATCAGATTCAGGAGAGAGTATTTCCACAAGAATTGAAAAGTGTTTTGAGAATTACCTAGCCGAACAAATATACTTTACCATGACATTTTTTACTACAGTAAGCCTCATATGCCAAAGTAAATTGAAGAACAGATCAAGTGCCATGTCAGAAGATGCTGAAAAATTTAAAAGTTAGCCCTAGGGGTCATAGATGAATGCAGCAAAATTAAATATTGAAATGTAAAGCTTATTCCATGTCCCAGGTGGATTCATTGATAAAAAAAGTTGGGTTCTACCTGATGCATTACCACCCTCAATCGTACTAAAGGGTAATGGCAGGTTCCCATTGTTTTTTTGTGTTTTTCCCATGTTTCAGACAGGGCAAAGCAAAAAGAAGGCTTTTGCATGCAACCCCAGACTGGCTGTACCAGTACTGATTACAAAGAATGATGGGTCACATACTTAGGTCCAAAGCATACTGTAAACGTCAACATATATAGTAGCTCAACTTACTGATCTCACCAATGAGAGCAAGCCCACTACTACTCAAGAGGTGAAGTAGACCAGTGTAAAAGCCCCAATGTCAGTCAAGATTTTCTTGTACAGATGCTTTTAATGTTGGCCTGGGAAGTCTTGTGCCAGGAAATTAATAGGGAAAATATTCAGAAGCATCCCTGCAGAGAGCAACTACTTACCAATGGAAAAAGAGTGTCTGGTCATAAAGTGGGCACCAAAGCCATTGCGGTATGACCTTTTGGGCAGACATTTTCAGATAATTAAAGGCCATTCTACAATACAATGGATTGCTCAGACAGGAATCATGAAAGAGTCACAAAATGTTTTTTGTTTCTGCAAGACTTTTCCTTTTCTGTGTGAATAAACCGTACAGTCTGTAGGAAAAAAGTGGTAGTAACCTCATCCCAAAAGTGTACTAGTAAGCAAACAAAGTTCCCCCCAGGGTGGGACTTTAAATAGGTACACCAACCACATACATATAAAAATATTATTTATTTATTGTTTGTATATAAAAAAGTCAAAAATTCATCTTATTATCAGAAAACAGATTGTATCACATGTATCATAAAAAATTACAAATACATAGCACCAGTATTGCCTAAATGGAATGATACTCTATAATGCGATGTTGATATATCCGTTGTCCGAGATGGAGTTCGGTTACCCAACATATATTTTTCGGAGAAACAAGCCCTTCATCAGGGCAAACTTTGCAAAGGACTGTGGCATACAGGTTTGCAATTAAAAACAGAATTCTTCTCTGGGTCAAAGCTTTTTGATGGTCACTGACTCAATATCACACAAACCCCACAACAGTGGGGGAAACTATTGTAATGTCACTGTCAGGGGGACAAATCAATTCAAAGGGGGCGGCATGTTATGGTTAATACTCTTGCGGAAGATCATCAGGAGTTTCATCCTGAGGGTTGTTTCAAAGGAAATCCCCCAGGGGAAAATAGCATACAGTGAGTAGAGAATGTAGAATTTGTCCCTCACATAGACATCTGCCCCAAAGAACCGAAGGGATCTGCCAACGGTCCTCAAATCTATTCTGGCGCCCACCACGCCATATCAGTCCACCACCCAGGTAGTGCCCACTACTTGTGGGGTGTTATTAAAAGTTGCAGTGTAAATACTGTTGCATTTATTAATGTCTTTTTGGAAGGAAATTATGTCATACAGAGATTGCCAAAGAAAGTATTGCTTGATAAGACTTACAAAAGGTATAAAGCTCTAAAGGTAGAGTAGAAGGCTGTATCTATTATATGGCCATGCTGGGCTATGCAGGCATGATATGCAGAAAACATGTATTGAAGCAGCACACCCCATATAGCTGAATACATATTAGCATTTAGAGTCTTAGAATTCAAAACTACCAGTACATGTACCAAAGATTTTGAAGTCTTTCTGCCTGAAACACAAAGAAGGTTCTTTCCTGGAGAGTTGGTTTAATACCTGTACATTATTTGGCTAAAATAGTACTTGGGAAATACATATGTGAAGACATAATGACATTATCATGGCTTAACACCTGTCAATGTCATCACCAGTAGAGCTGGACATGACACAATGAAGGAAGGACTGAGGTAATAAGACCAACATTATTATTAGTAACACACCAGTTACAGTCAAACCAATAAATGACTACATGTCTATGGCTACTGAATGATTTCTGTAGACAATTATCAGAGGAAGAAATGAATCAACTGACTATAACATTTGGCAATATTATGCCTGTGAAATTTGTATACTACAAAGGGAAGATATGATTCTTTACATATATGCACAGCATTATCTACTATGTTGGCACTATAAAATATGTTAAATGTGAATGATGTTGTTGGCTAGGAGCTGAAGGTCAAGCAATGCACATCTTGCCATTAGCTGGTCTATCATGCATACAGATACACTGTTACAATAAGGAAAGGGTGCACCACTTGACTTAAAATACTGTTACTAAACAAGATGCTAGTTTCTTATGCAACGTGTAGTATAATATATTTACAAAAATACATTTTATGCATACCTAGAAAACAGTTGAATTTACTTTAGGAATGTCACCAAACAAATGAATTTGTATAAACTCTTCCACAATCCTTAAAGCTAAATTCTGAGCTAAACAAATATTGTGTAAATATATGTATTATGTGTAATCTTACTTGAATCTTGGTCTCCTTTCTTGGTCTCCAGATCTGTGCAGAAATCTAGCAGGCAACAACTCCTGCACTTTGCGGATCACTGCTGCTATCTCTCCTTGTAATGGGTAACTGGTCTTCTATATTCCCCCTGTAGTTTTCTGAAAGCAGCCTGTAGGGCTGGTGCAATCAGGCAGGTGCAATCAGCTAGTCTAGGCAGGAGGACGAGGAGAGATAGACCTGCACCCAGAAGAGCCGGCTGTGGTCATTCTGACTCTTATGGTGGTGGAGGCTAGAGCAGGTCACAAAAGACCTTTTAGGCCAGGCCCAATGTTCCCTGGAGGACCTGAGAGAGGTGTACCCAAGGTAGAGGTGTCTGCAGTGATCCTAACTCAGTGGAACTACCTGTGAGGAACAGTGAGTGGACACTCACCCCAGGTGGAGAGAGGCTAAGCTAGGGAAGATGGCTTACTAAATGTGCTGCCTGCTGCATATACATGTGACTGCTGCAGATTGTCCACTATATGTCATTGACAACGTTCTTTCCCACAAATACAGCTTTCTTTTGGTGGTATTTGATTACATATGCAGTTTTTATTTTTTGCACTATACACAAAAAAGAGGCCGACAATTTTGAAAAAAAACTATATGTTTTACTTTTTGCTATAAAACATACCTAATATAAAAATGTAAAAAATGTATTTTCTTCATCAATTTAGGCCTACTACATATTTTTGGTAAAAAAAATCCCAATAAGAGTATATTGATTGGTTTGTGCAAAAGTTATAGCGTCTACAAACTATGGAATTATTTTTATGGACATTTTTTTGGGGACCAGTGGCACTAATACAATAATCAGTGCTAAATAATATGCACTGTAACTGTACTAATGACACTGGCTGGGAAGGGGTTAACATCAGGGGCAATGGAAGGGTTAAATGTGTTCCCTGGGAGTGCTTTCTAACTGTGGGGGGGATCCTTCTACGGTAAGAAGACAGAGATCCGTGCTTCTGCTTAGCAGACACACAAAATCTCTGTCTTCTCCTGTCACAGAAAGGCGATCTGCCTTGCTTACATAGGCAGACCGCCATTCTGTCTGCCTCGGGAGCGATCGGCGGGTCTAATCACAGCAGGAGCGGGTTGCCGGTGGCATGTGCGCGTACCCCAGACCCGCAAGAAAAAAATCACGTACAGGTACCTGATTTTGCACTAAAGGGCCACACTGCTGGAGCATATGTACGTGGGGAGGTCCTTAAGCGGTTAAAGTAATATCAGTGAAGTGCAGCAATTCTCTCTTTGTGTGGACATTCTTTCCATTGAGATATAAAGGGTAATGGCTGGGAATGTTGCGAGGAGGCCTCTGGCATGGAGAGGCACAAGATGGCAGAGTGCTAAAGCCTCAAGCAGATGGGCTGCTGTTCTGGAAAGGAAAAAGTAGAGCAGAGACTTGTGCTCTTGGCGCCATTACTAGCCATTCACAAGCTTCATTTAGGTGGACCTGTTGTATGGATCCTCAGGTCTATACCTACCCGTACATGTCTACTTACTTTGCTAAACATGATTTGTAAAGCCAACAGAGTGAGCTTAGCACACCTGTTTCTCACAGGCATTCTGTGAGGTGCAGGTAAGTTGGCTTTCCTATGAAAGGGAAAGAGAATTGTTTGCACTACAGCATACAATCTTACTACATGTTTTTTACTAACAATCATCAATGAAAAAAGATATATGTTTATGCCCACCCAACAAACAGTCAAAGCTTCCCACCTAATGAATGTAGGGGTGGAAATCGTGGAACATTCCCATAAAATTCCTTTCCCAAAGTTTCCCAAGCACACATGTCAAAAGGCAATGATGTGAGGTGTAATACCTAGGTTTATTAAACTATTTGGTGCATACAACTTATAGTTGTTCCCTTAGTTCCTCTGCAAAGTCCTACAAATACCTGTTGAGCCTGCCAGTGAAAGTCACCTCATGCAGCTTCCTGAGATGGTGTGGCAATGATACCGCTCTCTACTTTTGTATTCACAGCAGAGTTGCCACTCTTGTTTAGACTGTGCTAGCTTGGACTACAGTGGGATGAAAAAATGCTGCAGGAATCATGGCTATCAGCACTGTCAATGATTCATGTAGCTTGGCAATATGCACCCGGCCACACCTAGTTCTGCCCACAAGCAGAATTGGGAACGCTGGATTGGTAAAGTTGCCTCTCTAGCTGAACTCTTCCCACTGTAGGCTGCAATGTCTGTGAGGGGGAGCACGTGAGACACAAATGAAGCAAGATTTAACCAAGTAAGGAAAGGTAAAAGGAGTTTCTTGTTTACTGTATGAAGATTGTGTATCACATAGTAATAATGGATTTGGCACTTTTTGGTACGGTTTAATTTACACTGTCATACTGATATTGACTTTAGTTGTACTTTAACCCTTTCACACTGTCTACTGGCAGCCCTTTAAGTGAACGTCAAAGCCTGGCTTCTTTATCATGTGACTGCTGTGATTGATGCTCAGAGCAGTCACATGATCGGGTGCCCCCCTGGCTGTCCCCCTATAAAAGCAATGAGCAAGAGCTGTCAGTAACAGTGTGCTGAAAGTGATGGGCATTGGTCTAGGCTTGATTAGCTGCAATGGAGGGCATGGGTGACATTGGGGGTCTGATAGACCTCGGATGTCTCCATAAAGCGGGCCTGTCATATAGGGGATTTGCTAGCCTCCTTGCAATAGCAATAAAGTTAAATGAAAAAAAAATTAGCAGCCCGAGGCTGCTATATTGTGTGTAAATCTGACAAGACGGCTGCCACCGGATTGCTTTCCCACACCTCGGTAATGGTGCCCCCCCCACCCCTGTCATGTATCCTAGATGCTGGTTGGTAGGGGGAAGGGAGCTGAGTGGATACAAAAGTCTGCTTCTTGTTGCTGCCCCAGAAATTATGTTTGATATCACTTCTGGGGCCACTGTCAGTTTCCCCAGACAGCATCTTGGCAGGTAAAAAATGTAATGCAATATGACCTGCATTGCATTACATTCAGTGGTGCCCAGGGGAGACATCCAGGATCTTTTAGACCCTGGATGTCTCAGAATCTGTCACCAAAAGTCATCGCATAAGGGACTTTTTATCCCCTATGTATGATAAAAAAAAAAGTTAAGCAAAGAAAATGTATTTTTAAATTGTAAGAAATTAAAGTTACATCAAGCACATAACCCCCCCCCAAAAAAAATGTTGAGACCCCCCACCCCAACATATATGTATATATGAATGAAAATGCATACGCCGGGGGCTCCTACACATGAAAACGTTGATTGCCATACACGTTACATATCGCCACACCCACCGGAGTGAGATCAATATTTCTAGCACCAGACCTCCTCTGTAAGGCTAAACCAGGGGTAGGTAACCTTAACCACTTCAGTTCCGGAAGGATTTACCCCCTTCCTGAACAGAGCACTTTTTGCGATACGGCACTGCACTACTTTAACTGACAATTGTGCAGTCATGCAACGTTGTACCCAAACAAAATTGACGTCCTTTTTTTCCCACAAATAGAGCTTTCTTTTGGTGGTATTTGACCATCTCTGCGGTTTTCATTTTTTGTGCTCTAAACAAACAAATAGCGACAATTTTTGCTCTTTTTTTACTTTTTTCTACAATACTTATCCAAGAAAAAAAATATATAAAAAAACTAATTTATTCCTCAATTTAGGCCGATATGAATTCTACATATTTTTGGTAAAAAAAAAAAAAATCGCAATAGGCGTATATTGATTGGGTTGCACAAAAGTTATCACGTCTACAAACTGTGATTTTTAGCGGGACTGCAACATTGCAGCGTATCGGACACTTTTGACTTTTTTTTTGGGACCAATGACATTTATACAGTGATCAGAGCTCTATATTACTGATTACTAGATTACTGTATAAATGTCACTGGCAGGGAAGGGGTTAACACTAGGGGGCACTGAAAGGGTTAAGTGTTTCCTAGGGAGGTGTTTCTAACTGTGGGGGGGGGGGGGGGCTGTAGTGACTGGAGGTGGAGAGAGAAAGCCGTTTTCCGATCACTGGGAACAGATGATCTCTCTCCACTTCTCTTTCAAAAACGGAGATGTGTTTGTTTACATGAACAGATCTCCGTTCTGGCTCTGTGAGGAGCAATCGCGCCACACGTATCGGCTCCAGAGATGCGCAGTGGGCCGCAGCAGTACAGCTATGGCGATTTGCGCAATAGAGCCGACCTGCCGCCATCAGACTTCGTGATGGTCGACGAGTGGTTAAAGAGGTGGAGATCTACCTGAACAACATGGGAGAAGTCAGAGATCACCGGGCACAGTGTAGCCTCTTCACACCTGATTTAAACGTCTAATTGCCGTACTACCATTTTGCAACTGCATGCATTACACGGCAATTACATGTTTAAATCAGGTGATCAGCAGATCACCTCCTCACCACCTGTCAAACACACTTGGATCGCTTTTCAGGGCAGCAGCAGTGTCTGCTACACTTGTGAATAAGCCCTTAGTTGCATGGGGGAAGAGGATTTGTGCTAGAAGGGGGATTTGTGCTAGAAAAGGTGATATGGTAGAGGGGGGAGGAAATTTGTGCTAGGAGGCAATTTTTTTTTTTTGGGGGGGGGGGGGGGATTTGTGCTAGTAGGGATGATTGTGGATATGTATGCTAATAGAGGAAATGGGGGGGTCGTGTTAGAAGGGGGATGGGGGAAAATTTGTGCTAGAAGGGGGGAGAATTTGTGTTAGGAGTAGGAGGGTGGATTTGGTGTGGGGGGAGAGGATTTGTGCTTGGAGGGGACATTTGAGGGGTAGAGGTTTTATGCTAGGAGGGGTGATTTTTTTTGGGGGGGGGGGTTGTGCAGAGGGGATTTGCAGAGAGAGAGGATTTGAGCTTGGAGGGGGAAAATGTGTGCTGGCAGGGGGGGCTTTCAGCATGAGGGCATATTTGTACTGGGAGGAGAGGGAATTTATGCTCTGGAATGGCAGGTCAGCAAGCCCAGACTGCGATCTACCAGTTACCTGTCCGAGATCTACTGGTAGATTGTGATCTACTGGTTGCTGACCCCCGGGTTAAACTGATTACCTATAGGGGGCTTTCAAAGTGGCAGGCATAGAATATACGGTACTGAAGTTTGTTGCCATTTCACAGGCACACACATATTTAAGGTTTGACATGTTGGTAATCTATTTACTCGGTGCAACCTCATCTTTTAGATTTTACAAAAAAATGTGGGCCATATATTGTGTTTGTGTGCCTTAAAATTAACTTTATTGTATTTTCTACTGACATTTTGGGTTTCCTAGACCTTTGTGGCAATATCGTGTAACATAAAAAATTGGTATTACCACTAGTTTATTCTCTAAGGTGTCTGCTTTCAGAAAATATATTATGTTTTGGTAGTTTTATGCAATCTTCAGGCCTAAAATTATGGTTTTAAATTGGTGTTAGAAAGTGCTTAGCAGAAAGAAATATGCCCCACTCACTCCCATTTAATGAATGTATTCACCAAGTCAGTGACAGAAAATTGTGCAGTTTTGTCCTTTTGTGTCCATTCTAAAGTAAACTGCAATTTCATGGTGGAATAATGTAATGTAAAGAGCAGGCATGCTTAACATTTGAGAAAAATAGGTTAATGCTATATGTAGAATCTGTAAGGGGGATGGTGGCAAATAATTAATTCTGGCGAAGTATTGGCGTCAGCTATGGTAAAGTGTAAACATATAAACATTAATATGTTCCAGCACATTGATAGACAAAAAGGAATTTGTAAGACTTTACTAGTAAAAATGAGACCACACAAACATTAAAATCTTAAATAGTTTAATAGGCAATAATGCTTGGCCTTGTGGTGACAAATCCTATTAAGTTTCAAAAATAGCTTCTTCAGGACAAACTGAAGACCAAACGAGAAAGCAGCAAAATTTACTATAACCTGTGGCTGCAGTGACTAAACAGGAGCTACCTCTGGGGCAGACGCTGGGATAGGAAGGTGAAATGAAGACATATCAGCTTCCCCAGGCACTTCTTATGGTGGATACAGGTTGTGCAGTATATACTAGAAGGTGAAAAAGCAAACGGCCAACCTATTCAGGATTATGCAAATCCCAGAGAGGCCACAAGTCTAATACAAGATCCTTTGACAATACTGATTCAACATGATTTTTAACTAACATATTTATAATAAAGCTATTTTAGATTTCAATGTATGCGTGGTTTAATTTGTACCAGTAAAGTCAGAAAAATGCATTTCTCTTTATTTCTATGCAATTACAGATGGGGTACTGGATTGACCTTTTATTATATGAGCATGTTTCGGTACACAGAACAGCCAGCTGAGTTCTAAATGCTTCCATTCCCTTGGTATAGAACTGGCTTTGCATTCTACCAGATTGCCGTGTACAGAATGGATTCTAAAAATCATGTGCACAGGGAGGAACAATTCATCCTATTTATGAATAATCTCATAGATCAATGTGATTCCTATGGCTATTATGGGGGGCTTCATTGACCCTTCTGCCAATAATTCTAAACTATGTAGTGTTATTTGTACTCAGGATGACTGGCAGTTTAGTAACTCATTACATAAATATGATAGCATTTTACAAAAACTGCACATTTTATAAACCAACAGTATGGTGTATAAATAATATATATTTCTTATGTTATTAGTATTTTAAAGTCCAATTCAAGTTTGGGCAATACACTGAAGGTAGATTTTTATGCAACTGTGTAAAATAAGAAAGCAGCTCCAACTGCTATACTCACCAAATCTCCAGTGTTGTCCCCTCAGAATCACTGATCCATGGATGTGGTATTCTTCTCTTCTTTTTGGCCAGGACTCACAGGACAATGCTACAGAGTTAGGAATTGCTCACACCTAGAAAATGAACAGGTCAAAGAGGACCTGTGGATTCAATGGACTGGACCTAAGATTGCTGGGAAAAAAGGTTTCCTTTTTTCACAGGACTGGCTCCAAGAGTGTCACGGTCATGGGTCAGGCTTGGAGACCGATAGCAATAGCAGAAGAGAGGCTTCCACCAACCAGCTGGATAAGTAAAGAAGCAGATCACCCTGATGACACAGACTTACCAGAGACGCAGAGTCTAAGACATAACTGGTGTTCATCAGAGCTCCTGGTGCTGGAGATGGGTTTTGCTGCGTGTTAGTACCAGATTGCGATCCTCGGGATCGCTCCACCAGGAAGTGAGCAAGGCAGGGTCCAGTAGCAGATAGAGCAGGTGGGGGGTCAAGCAAAAGTGTAGTCAGTAACAAGCCAAAGGTTGATAACAAGTGCAAGTTAGGATCCAGCAGAAGCATAGTCGAGGAAGAATCAAAGGTCTGTAACAAGTGGTAGTGAAGATAATAATGGCAGAAGGAGAGACAAGAGTGAGTAATCTGGCAAACAGGAAGTGCAAAGGCATGGCTAAAACAGGAAATTCATGGGAGGGGCAAATGTTTCAAGGTTCAAGAGAAACAAGGTTTAAGGTAAAATAGTTCAAGAAATTGTCCAGGCTGCTGTACAGCATTTCAGGTGGTTCAGTTGGAAGACACACTGCCAGACACAGCAGAGGTTGCAAGTTCAGACACAGCTCCTGACAAAGTGGGAACGCAGAATTAAGTTTTGAGATATTGCTTTAAAGGAAACTTGTCACAATAACAATGTTTGCCTACCATCGCTGACCTCTTTCTGAAAATATTAGTTGGCTCCTCTAATTTCAACTTCTTTGGACGCACTGGGATAGTTTTGTAGAACAGGAGTTCTGACTCCACTTTCTGCATTCTTTTTTGGGGTCAGTGATTCAAAGTATGAAAGTTAGAGACAACCAGGCAACTAGTATTTCCAAATCAGCCACGAAAATCAGATTATCTTAGTCAAATTAGGTTTCTCTGGAATAGGACAGTGTTTGTTCACAATATACAAGGAAAAATATATATTTTGTTTGCTCAGATTTTTTTTGAAGTTTTACAATGCACACAGAGAAACAATTAACATATATAGAGCAAACATACAATCCTGATCGTAGAGATATAGCGCAAAGGCAAATGAGAAATCATATACATAGAAGAAAGTTACATAATATGGCTTTTGCAGAATGTTATCCGTACCATATCAGCATGTAGAATAAATAGATATTTACCTGCTTTCACATGTACTATATAAAATTATGTTATTCTATTCTCTTTCTAAGGATGCTGCTCATTCTTTAGGAAACATTTCTAAAAGAACACTAGATTTGTGAATTTCAGTACTTTTATTTATTTTTTATTATTTATGTATTTATTTTTTGCATAGCTGCTAAAATTGCAACATAGAGTATTTTCTTTGACACAGTTTTTCCACTTAAGATATCGATGTGCTCAACCCTTTAAACACATAAAAGAGAAATATTCAGGATATAAATATGGAGAGAAGAAATATGGACGCATAGGACCTCAGACTATAAAATGTATTCTGCCAATACTAAGGAAGAGCACATGGATCTGATTTACAAGGTATGTGCTTTTGTCTAATTTAATAAAATATATAGTCCTTACCAACAAAGTATGATTTGTTACCAAAGAGAAGGTACAGCAAAATTCCAAAAGTGTTTAGATATGGAAACTGTTAGTTATAAAGGCATAACTGCAATAGTTTGCATACTTTACAAATATTGCAAAGTTACTCACATCCACCATTTAGAAAAAGTAGTGTTTGATTCCATTCTAAAACCTATTTAGTAAATTGATCCATATAGCAGTCAAAAGTGGGCACCTTGTTTGGCTGGATTCACACCATTGCAGTGCGAATTCCAGCCTGTTTGCTGCTGAGAAGGGTCAGAGCCGCGGCTCCTGTCCGTTCTCGCAGCGCATCGGCTGCTCGGGGGGGGGGGGGGGGGGGGGATAGGAGGTGCAGTGAGGAGGGGAAAGATCCCCGTAAAATCGCGGAGCATATCTGCGGGTCAGATGCGCTCCCATTGAACAGAATGGCCTGGGAATCCGCACACGTTTTCTGTGCAATGCGGACTGCGAATGCACCGCACCTACAGTATGTGAACCTGACACGTTGAAAACAATGTGTTTTCAAGTGTCATGCAAATTGGATGTGGTGTATGCCGCATCCAATTCGCATAGGTGTGAACCCAGCCTAAAAGTAAATATACTGATAATATTTTCTTTGCATACAAAATTTTATTGATGTCTTTCTGGGCCTTTGGACCATTATTTGTAGCATGATTAAAATCATAATGTGAATCCATAATGCAAAAGATTGATAAATGCCAAATACATACTGCACCAAACTGACAAATTCAGAAGACCCGTGTCCTTGTACCTTATCATCATCTGCTGAAAGCCACTTTGGAGTACAAATACTGTATGATGGAGAACATTTGAACTTGCAGCTTTACAGATTAATGGCTTTTTCCACATAGATAGTACCTCGTAGATCCACCACTGTATATTGCTTTTATATTCCTGTATTTTTCCTATGTTTTCGTTATATGTCACCACCTAGATGCTCCATGATAGATACACCTTTTTCGGTAATTAGACAT